>JXXA01009381.1:0-13458 GCA_000956255.1 Anopheles punctulatus | reverse complement strand
CCCTTTCTAGCTTTACGATCGTTTTCGCCTAGCTCAAACATTTCACCTGTTGGGTAAAAGCTTCACGGGGAAGATTTCCTGGGAAGGAAGGGGGAACGGAAATTGTTTGGAAAATGGAACTGATCATAAAAATACAGTGCAGACGAGTGCCACCAGTTGATAGTTAAAATGGTACATTTCACAAAAATATTTACTCGTAAAGGAAAAACACTTGCGTTATATATTTCCCCGGTCACCCAGGTAAAGGGATTTGTCCAAAACACTCTATCAACAATCTAAAACATCATCAAACGTCCGGCAAATTGCTGGCGCGAACGGGTTGCGAAATCCCGTTTTACGCTACGAGTCACTTTCTGCCCGTTGCAGTGCACATCACCGCAAAAAGGATTACCATCGTGCAGCCTTTAAAAGCTCCACAAAACGTATACCCATAAGAAGTAGTAATAAAATGTACCCTGTCACCAATTTCACCCTCATGCTCGTGTGTTTTGTTTTAATTTCTCCTTCAATGGGTTTTGCACTGTCAGCAACGAGGGTACAAAAACGCTCGCAAGGAAAAAGGATTTGCAGCCGCCAATCGGGACGGTGCTTTCTCGTCTTCTTTTTTGTGCTGCTTATTATTACGAGTGTCACCGTTATCGTGCTTTCACACGAACTTCCACACGGTTCCCATCCGCATCTGTGCGGAGATTGCTAATGTGACACGATGGCGATGACCGCATCTCCACCATCACCGCTCTCATCCTGAACGGGTGCTAAAGAAACCACCGTCCACCATTTGCGCAAAGTAAAGGACACTCTCTTACACAGTCTGCCCTTTCGCAGTCGTTTTAGTTGAAAGTTGGGTCGCGAAAGCTTTTAAAACCCATGTGGGGGATTTTCAGTTTTCTTTTTTATCTCCTAACGAGACTCAATATTACCTGACTCAAGGAATTAATCCTTGCCGTTTCATTAACTTGATGTGGGTTTCCTGAGAACCATTTTTGCTGCTCGATTGGTGAAGATGGATTAAGCAAACGAGAAAGCATGGGGGCTCTTGTATTTCCTAATAGAATTATACAAATTATACCAATGGCAATTTCTGGAAAAGATTCCTCAATTTAACCTAACCAAAATAGATCAAAAGTTGTTTCCATTTCATACCAAAAAATGTTAATTTTCTCGCTTCCAGGAATTTTCTCACGAATGCCATCTTTCGTTCCACTGCACTGCTCACAGCTCACTGGAAGCGAATCATTTGTTTTACTTTCCACCCCCTACACTTGCCCGCTCCTTCTCCCACACTCTCCCCGAAAAAAAACCCCTTTCCAAGAATCTCGTCCAAGAAACTATTTCAACCCGAAAAACTCGTAACAAACAGCTTTCCCGACCGCTAATTTGCCTGCAGTAATCAACCGAACCGGTTTCTAATCTCGACGATGGTTTCGCCGCCATCATCCACCCACCTTGCCGTGCCACGTTCATGCCTCCACCGTCGTACGTAAGTTTTAAGTTTAAATAAAACAGATAAATCAACCGCAACAGTACCAAGCGGATGGACTGGGTGCCTGGCTGGTAATGGAACCCCGGGTGCTGATACCGGGTGCATATCCGGAAATGGATAGCCAAAGATTGTGCCACTCTCACCCGGGACCGACGCCGAACCCGGCAGGATGTGCGGGAAGCGGCAGGAAGTGTTTGGTAAAGGATATGACTCTTGTCTGCCTTAATGTGAGTAATCGTATCGCATTTGCCTGGTGCTTCCCACTGGTTGGTGCTTCCGCTTAGGTACTTCTAGCTGTTTCCTGTGAGTGTCTCTGTGTGTGAGGCTGTGTGAAACATCACTGACCGGGATCGGGACCGTGTACATGTGTTGGTGCGATTGTACACACACACACACTTACACATAAAGGACCCCTGCTTCCGGGGTTGCGAAGCCCGGTCGGGAAAGTGTCGTCTCATCCGATCGTCGACCCGTCGTCCTTTTGTCGTTTTGAGCGAAAATTATCGTTTTACACAACCGTCCTCGTGTTCGTCGGAATGATATTGCCCTTTGGCTACATTGAGTGTGCCGTGAAAAGGAGCATCTTACAGTGAATACCAAAAGAAAAGATAGCTGAGGGTGTTTTTTTACAAGCTTCTTTAACATAATAATAGTAACAGTTACAATAATATCTCAAGATAAATCTAGAGCTTTTCATTTTTGAAACTGTTTTGATGCATAATTAGCCTTCCAATACTAATTCAAAAAATTAAGAATGAACCCAAAAAAAACTTCAAAAACTAGCTAATAAATCGCTTGTCATGTAGGTTGCACAGTTTCAGACTGGCTAAGCGAAAAAAAAAAGTTTGCAATCTTATTACAAGAACCCTTCACAAACTTGTCATAAAGCTGACTTGAAACCATGCACAAAATGTAATCACTTCTGTTCCGCACTGTTGCCGAATGCAATTGCTTTCACCGTGTGCAGTGGGGAAGGAGTGCGCAAGGGGAACTCGTAATCGGAGGAAAAATCCTTGTCTCTTTATCTTCTCTGCCACGTTTGCTGCCAGCTGCCCCCTCCCCCGCCCCCTCCACTAACCATGTTCCGCGAAGGAAACGGTCGTACGGTCGTGCTACATGTGCCACAATTCGAATCCTTTTGCTCACCCAACCCGGGAGCCCCGAAGCTCGTTATCTTTTCCGTGACAATGAAGACGGCGACTGAAAGAGGTGTCATATGGCCCCGTTTTGTATGGGGCTTTTTTTCTTTTCTTTTCCCCTAGCCCTCCGTTGCACGGTGCAATATGAAAAATAATACTTTAATGGAGTTATCCCCCCCACTCCCCCCCCCCTTTCCGGAATCCAGTGTGGGCGATGGAGACGTTGCATACGTGCTTTCTCGAGCGAAATGTATATTTTGTGCCAACTTTTTGACACGCATTCCAGTAGCGGATACACACACATTCATACCGTGGCTCTTGCGAGTTTGTTTGCGATTCCGACTTTCTTTGCGCCTTGGCAGTGCGTTATTATGTCGTGCGGGCGTACTATGGGATGAGGAGGGGGGTGGGGGAAAGACCAGCGCTGTGAGGAGGACCAGCGCTTTGCCCCGGTGACGTGTTTGCGAAAGGACGTCAGTTTGGCGAGGACTTTGGGCGGTACTTGACAGTGTTGCAATTACTCGTTACATAATCAACTTATCGCTTGCATCACAGACCGGCGTGGGGCGGCAGGTTTTGCATCTGCATCTGCATTTAGAGCCGAGTACGAGTACTGCCCGGTGCGAAAGGGAACAATATTTGGACAAGGAATTGTCACGCCGACGAATCGTTTCGGTGGTGTTTACTCGATGTATTTTATGGCCAATTTCCCGATGAGCCATGGCAACAAATAAAACGCTCAACATTCCGCCGCTTATCATGATGATGGGCGAGAAATTTATTTCCAGGACAAACCACTTTCGCTGCCAGAAAGTTCTTCTTTTCCTCAAGACGCTTTCCGCTTATCGCGCGATGCTGGTGGAAGACACTTTCGCTCGGTTGCGTCTTAATTACTCCCAGCGCGTATTGGCACCGGGAGTGGCCCGTAGACTGTCACTCTTACCACTGCTTTAATTGTGCCTTTTCTTGTGAGTGAATCAAAAAATGAGCGCAAAAAAAAATATGGCACAGATTAATCAACGCCGGCTCATAAACAAACCCATAAAAGAACACTTTCCAGCCGCAATCGAAAGGACGAAAGAGAGCGGCGGCATGCGGCAAGGGATTTATGGCCAAATATGGTAGCCTGGTTTTGGGTGTAAATTTCTCGCGAAAGCGATATGGTTCATATTTCATTTTCGGTACGGGCTGGAGAGAGGGTGTGGAGAGGGGTGGTATAATTTGCACCCCCATTTAACTACCATTCGCAGCTCGTAAATGGGATTTTCTCGCGTATATTTCAAAAAAAGAACGTTCTCCGACGGAAACTCTTTTCCGATAGAATAGCGCTTTAGAATCAATCTCTTCTAGCGGGAGGCAAACACGCGGAGCCCGTATATACTATGATGCGTAGCTGCGCTTACACTTTCAACCGTGTCCGGGAGAATATAAAAAAAGCGCACAATAACCGGAGGCAGAACGGGATCAAAGGGAAAAAAATATTGCCCACTCGCCATTCGCCTTCCAGCCGGGTTTGGGCCGGAAGCAGCGCCTGCCCAAGAACCCATTATTTTCAGCGGCACGGACGAGCCACCCGCGAACCATAAAACACTCCCAAACAGTCAATGTTTGTGCACCGTACGCCGTTGGCAAAGCGCAAAGCGTTGGCAAATCTGGAGCAGTCAACAAAGGAGTCACTCACTTTATGAATGTCAAAAGCTAGCCCCCTCCACCGTCCCCATTTCACCCCGGATTACCTTAAGGGGAAGAGGGGACAAAGGGAGCTGGAAGAAAAAGCAAAAAGCATGCATCCTGCAGTGCCAACGATCGGGCCGAGCACATCCCCGGCGGACATTGGAAAATTCATACACAAAACGAAAATATGATAACGATCCGACATGTGCTTCCGCTGGTTTACGGTATTGTGTGTCGTAAGAGAGTTTTTCCTTCTCTTTTTTTTCGACATCCATTCGACTGCCCCAAGGACTTCCAAGGAAGCATTCCACGGCGTGCCACGGCACGCCCGTAAAGCTCGTTACGTATTTACGCTCGTACGTGCTGCCTCAAGTAGCCGGCCCAGTCCAATGTGTGTCATCAAGGTAAAGCAATGCTTGAGATTCTTCTTCGCATGGTCGCGATCCTAGAGCTGCCAGTGCATCTTTGCATAGTGATTGTATTCCTGTGCCTGTGGTGAGGTATTTTATAGAGAGCAAAACAGCTGATTGCCAAGAAGGATCCCAACGTCGTTCTGGCTACGGAAACTTGCTTCCATACTTTCTTAGTAGGGATGAATCCTTTAAGAAGGGTAGAGTTTTGATTGAGTCAGAAAATAAATTCATAATAAATCATGAATTTACCATCTTTACTGACCTTCTCCCAATCGTTCTTTGCTGTCCCGAAAGTATATTCCACAAAAGCGACAAAAGCATTAAGCTACGGGTGGTCGAACCCAAGTAAAATTTTAATAAAATTCTGTAACATTTACTCACAATTTCCTAGCGATCTTCCTAATCTAGATTCGAAAAACATCTAAGCTTTAACCAAAACCCCCGCTGTGTTGTAAAATTTCATTTCATTTTGAAATTTTACTCAACAAAAAAGCGATGCTGTAAACGACTAAAACTATCAGCGTATTTTTCATCCTGATGGAACACCGTTCGGTTGGGGTTTTCCAAGCCCCATTTCGTGTGCAAATGTGTACGCGCACGAGTCCGCTCCTCAAACATGCTAATCCAAAAACATGCCAATCAATTCAATGCCAGTTAGCGTTAATAGCTTCTTTATGAGAGCCGTCAGCATACTACGTGACGATGCCTGGCACGCTGCATTTGAAGCGACTAAAATATTGATAACAGCACCTTCCCTGCAACCGGCAACAGCACTGCAATGCACCCGAACGGTGCGTGAACACACACGCACACATACACCCACCCCGAGTGCGGCTGGGAATGAATAATTAAACTGCATTTAATCGAAATATTCGCGAGTCCAGGATGGCGGAAGTGAGAGCGCACCCGGAGCTACAGGATCGCGCTGGCGAGCTGTAATTATCAAAGTAATTATAACTCCGCTATCAATTTCATCACGTGCGAACATTCACACCATAACCACAACCACCACCACCAACTCCACCAGCGAGGGCTAAGTGAGGCGCGTAGAGCATTTCCACCGTCCGATTCGGCTGATATCAAGCTGAAAACGGCTAAAAGTGGATTTTTTTTTTTGTTTTTGTTATATTGGGTCCATCGTCCTGCCGATCCGGTGAATCATATTTGAAAAGCATTTGAAATTCCTAACTCCATCGGCCAGATGCCATTATGCCCCATTTCGCTGGCAGTAATTGGCACGTCCTGGTAATATTCACACGCGCCAAGATAGCTCGAACCAACACCTCAACACACCACCATAAACGCACCCAACGGAAGTGAGCATACGCAAACGTGGTAGGCGCTGGAGTGGAATGGCAGAATTCCCGGATTGGCGTCCTGGTTGGCCATGGAAATGCAGTGACAAAACTGAAAACGCATTTCATTTACTTCCAGTTCGCAATTTCCCACCATCTCGCTTCCATTTCGCTCCCATTTCGCTCCCACTAATAACTCTACTCCGCAGACACCTGCCGCTGTCTGGCAGGATCTCTTTTACATTTTCCCTTTGATGAAATTTATGCAAAATAATTATAATCACTAATTAACTATCATTATGCAAAATCTAATAATTTTAATTACACTATGTGTGAGTGTGTACGACGGCGCCCTTCATCGCGGAAAAAGCTCCAGCACCGTGCGCAGGCAGGCGTAAAGATCGTTTTTAGGCGTCGGTTCGCGGTTTAATAGAGCGCGTCCCATTTCGAACCTTCACGTACGGTTATGCGTGTCCTCGGTTGTTTTTTTTGCGTGCTTTTTGCTTCTCCTAGCCCCTCCCATCTCGAAACGTAATGAGTCTGGCCCGCTGGGTCACAGGAAAAATTATTTCCAGTTCATCCCGCATATCCGCTGGGATGAGTGAGGTTCGTGTGTGTGTCTGAGGATAATGAGCGAAATAGAATGTGTCCTTTTTTATCGCCCCCTCTCCTCCATCCCCTCACGGTGTGAACTGGAAAATGAACTCTATTAAAATTACATTTCCAAACCTTCATCGCTGATTTATTTATTCCCTGCCAGCGCTACTCTAACCCATTGTTGGACATTGTTTTCTCATTTTCGCCATCGTCGCAAAAAGGCATCATTGTGTCGTTTTGCAAATAAACTTAAAAGACCTCCCATTGGGTGCGTCCAATCATTCACGCGGCAAGCACCCATTAATACACTCTCAGATCAGACATTATTGTTTCCAAAAACTACAACCACCAAGCTCTCCCTCAAAACTTCCCCCTCCCCACACCATTGCGGACGAGAAAAATATTTAATTAAAACGAACGCGACCGACAACTCCAGTCCAGTGTACTTAGCGATATTAGAAAAGCATACAAATGACTACTTTGCTTCACTTTGGACAATTAAATTCCACTACCGAGCAGGGCGACTTTCCGTCCCAGGATAGTTTCCCTTCTCGCTCATTACCTTCATTGCTGATCCTGACAGGAGTGTATAAAAATACAAATTAATGCATCACTTACCATCACGGGCTCTAGCCGCTGCGCCGATGGCCGAGCGCACACCAAACCACAAACCGTTGTCGTTCGTTTCAGCTGGCAATTAAATAATTAATTAAATGCAAAAATCAATCCTTTCCTCTTCTACGCTATTCGGAAAAGTTGCAGGTTAGTTCGGTTGCACTGTGGGGTTGTGGTCGCATGGTCACTCAGTCGGACCCAATCGCCGTAGTCAGGCTGCGGAGAGAAACAGAGTATAAGTAAACACGCTGGTAGAGCTTTAGAAAACTAATCTTATAAATAATTTATACACTGAAACCCGACACCGGTCGCGTTTCGTTGGCTCGGATGCTTCGCATCAGGACACGGGATCCTATTTGCGAAGACAACAATTTACACCATCTTCTACACAGCTTCTCGCTACCCCTCCCTTTCGCACACAACTTGCAAAGCCACCGACCGATCGATCCTTGTCTTTATGTTGCCGCAAAGTACCGACACACTGTCCCGGGACTGTCGGGGCCTGCAACTCCTTTCCCACCACGAGACCTATCCGCAACAAATAAAAAAAATACACACTAACACTCACGCTGGTTTTAGTTTTCGTATGCGAAGCTTGCTTTGCTCTAAAACCATTCTCTCCGCTTAGCAAAGGGGCGGAAAATGGCATCTAGTCATCCTTGGTCCATGGTAGCATCCTCGCATCCTCGCACACTGGCGGACGTTTGGCGGAGAGATCTTGCAGCAATTGGAATTTTAAATCAAGAACCCTCCCCAAACGCAAAAGCGATTCCTGCTGGTGATCATGTCGGACAAACCCCGTTCGTTTGTTCGCGCAAGGGATGGGAGGGAGATTCAAAAACCCCCTCCACTAGCACTTCCTTCCAAAAAAAAAAAAAAACTAAAAAAAACGAAACCGATTGACGGACTGCCTGCTGGTCCGGTGCTGCCCGGAGCGGGGTGAAAAATCGCTTTTCCTCCGTCCAGCCGGGGTGTGAAGGAAGGGCACGACATCAGAAAGAGTTGTAAAATGTGATTGTACAAGCTGTTGCAGAAGCTGCAAAGTATAAATAATGAATATTTATTGGATCTGGTGCTGGCTGGTGGCGGGTTACCAGCGGCGATGGCCGGGTGATGTTTTTCCACCGCCGGAAAACCCCGTTCGAATATTGATGAGCGGGGCGTAAAAACCGAGCGGGCAGAATTCGGAGCAAACAGGGGAGAGGTCCTTTTTGCGTCCGTGAACGAAGTGAAAACGGGGGAAAAAAATGTAGAAACCGACGGCATAAGTATGAGAGTGGACAAGGGGTTAAGCGAGAAATTGGAAATTGGAACGTCTCTATTTGACCGGTAACAAATCCCTTCATTATCTCCACTCGGATGTTGGGTTTGTATTTTGTGTTTTTTTTTTCGTTATTCTTACAGCTTCACACACTTCTGCTCGATTTATTTATGTCCATCTGCTCTTGCCAACTTCCAAAGCACAAAGTGATCCTCTTTTCCGTATCGGGACGTGACGGAAATTATTCGAAATTTTCAAACATCTTGCCGTGTCTCGCTTATTACCGGGCGGTCGGTGTGTGCGCTCGAAAATAAAGATAAATTGTGTTTAATGCAACATCTCTCGCGCGCGGTTCGGAGCCCCGCGTGATCGATAACAACGCGCACCAATACCAAGGCAACCCGAGGCCTACCAGAAGTGTCGAAATCGGGATATCATTTTCACGCTAACATGCCCCGTGTTTACCGCCAACGTTGCGCATTCCTGCACAGGGTCAAGCAGAAGACATTAACATACCACAGCCAGCCAGCCAGCCAGCGGTTTATTTTCTTCCCGAACGGTCGATGTCTGTTACCCTTACCATAAACGTACACCGGACGGGGTTAACCGCGCTAGCATACACCGAACCGGCCTCGGCTCGGTAATTTGCGCCAATAAATCAACCCAAATCAATTCGACGTTAATCAATATAATTTAACGCCGCAAATGAATTGCTGGCGAAGGAACCGAACCCCCGAACCGACCCCCCCGGGGATCCTCGGGAATGGGGGATGAAACAATCGATGCATTGAATATGGTGGGTTGCCGCGATCGGGCGTGATGCCTTCCTCCTTCCTGCCTCCGCCCGCCATCCCATCGCTACCGCCATTGATGTCGATCGCGAGCGTGCGGTCGGGTGCGGTTTCGTTGGTGTACAACCGCGGCATAAAAAGCTGGCGTTAATCGTGTGACAGTTAACGGTTAACTTTAGGGGCGGGGGGGATGGTGGAGGGACTGCAAGGTTGTGTGGTGTATGTATGTATGTGTGTGTGTGCATCCCCGGTGCAGCCAAGCCGGTCAGGAGGGCATCCACACGAAGAGCTCTCGAGTGAACCGATTTTTAATGCGCGAACAAATGGCAAATGAAAATTGGTGTAATTTATATCCTGGTGTTTTCTCCTCGAGCGCACTTCTTCTGAACAGGGGAAACGGTGGAGGGAGGGAGACCGTGGAGACGCTCCCCGCCCGGGCGCACCAATAATTTATAGCCCATTTTTTTAATGCCACCACGTGGCCCATGGTCATGGTCGCCGCGCGTCAATTAGGCAGGAAGGCACGGGGCAGGATGCCGATGGGCCGATCGGGCTTTTTATTTATTGCTTCACCTCGCGCTCGGACCACCATATTTGGGGCGGCCAAACGGTTTGTGCGCGAACTTGAAGCGTCGTTTGGTCGGCTTTCTTTTCGGCGGAGAAATCACGATCGGGAGCTACCGGTGAAATGGAGCGCATTTTGCATAGCTTGTTTGGGGTTTGGGGGGTCCGAAAGACCCGTTTAGCATCATGCACACCACGCCGATTAGATCACCGATTGTTTCCGACTTTTATGGATGAGGTGATCCGTGTGACTCATCTTGTTGATTGATGTAGCGGACTTTCCGTTCTCTTATCGTGTTTAACCAGCGGAAGAGAGAGAGAGAGAGAGAGAGAGATAGAGGGGGGGGGAATTAAACAAAACAAACCCACAACGTTTTCATTATGAGCGATTTGACACACATCGAACCTCTCTGCTCTACCGGAGCAGTGCGCTTATCAGCAGCTACTATACGAACGCTAAACGATCGAGGTAGTAAACGTACACCCTATTTTCCTCTCGAGATATGGGTTCCAATGCATGCCAATCAAACACCAACGTAAGTGCGAACCACTTCAGATAGGAACGTGCTAACTGCGGTTGCCCATCGTATGTCTCCGGCGTTTTGAGCACTACAGAAACAGTTCCCGCTCAACTATTGGATGGTCTAGTGCTCAGATTCCGTGGGTTAGTTGTGGCGCAAGTTTGCTGAAACTTACAACAAAAAAAAACCTCCGCAGAAGCTCAAGCGCTCATACACAACGATGTGCTCCCTAATTGGATGCTGCTGCGATTGTGCCGCTACGATTGCTTGCTGGTAAGTTGGCATGGTAACAAGAAGTATCTCCACATTCCCCTAGCAGGCTCCGAGAATCATTCTATCGTTGAAGTTGCCATCAGAAGCGCATCCGCTCCGATCGAAGAGTCAAGAAAATGTGTTGTTTTATGAAAACTATCTGGTTCTTTGTGAAGAACATCCTGCAAACCGTCTGCTAGTAAGTCAAAGAAACGGACGCTCGGTGCACCTCCCGTGTACGTCATCGTACCTCGATAAATCCGTCCCGGAACAATCACAACAAATTTAGGGGGGATGTGGATAAATCCACCCGGAATCGGATCATGTGTCATACCTGTTGAGTGAAAATGTATTATCAGTTCCGGAGTGTGTGTGTGTGTCCGTGACTGCGGACCGGTATCCGATAACGAGTGATTGTGTTTTATGTCTGCGGGCGAGCTGTTTGGTGAAGGTATTTCACGCCGATTTCGGTCAGTACCGGATCGCCTGCGATAGCGTCCGGTAGTTATCGGTGTTTGTTTTCCTTCGGCACCTACCAGTCTGTTAAAATGTGTGGCATACTTCGATGCTGTTGTGATTGCACCAAGCGGATAGCTTGCTGGTAGAGTTTTGTTTTGATTTACTTTATTTCCACTTGTTATGTGGCTCACATTGCACAACGTTCTAGTGGATTAACGATCGTTCTTTTCCTTCTACTTCCTGCAGCTGCTGCACCTGTGCTCTACAGACGTTATGCTGCATGGTGTTCGTGGTGGTCATCATCTGTCTCGCGATCGGATTGGGCGTGTACTTCGGTGTGTTCCACAACCGAGATTCGGATAGCGATACGACCACCCCGAGAAGCCTTCTGCTACACGCTCTCATGCCCGAAGGATTCCAGGAGGAAAAGGAATCCCAATGGGTGTACTGAAGGTGGTCCCCCCCCCCCTGCAATACCTCCCACTGTGATATGTGATTAGGCTAAGCGGTACTAAGCAGCCCTCGCAGCTTGCTGGTTCGACGATTTCGAGTGTGGCCAAATTCTGCCGTTGAATAAATCTCACAATCACCGCCGCACCGTGTTGAACGCACGGGATGTCAAGTGAATCATACAACCGCGCACTCCTAAACCCCACTGTCTATCGCCTACACCTGTGTGTATTTGTGTGTCCCAGTTATCAACGATTTGCATTGTTTGAGTTGTTGCTTTCGAAACCGTGCGAAGATAAGGTGTCAGTTTTCTAGTAGAACCCGATAAGCCCTAGGGGCAGGCACACCCCGAGTGCGGACAAACCCGATTTCATTCGTAGATAAAGTGAACCTGGGTGCCTCGAGCTTTGAGCTGTCCAGCAAATTAAGCTGTCCCGTCGTTGGCGTGCGCGCTTGCGAGCGCAATTAGAGCAGCGATGTTAAATTAAAGCCCACCTTTTTCTTACCTCAAAAGAAAGCCGCCCTTTGACATGATGAATGTGAGCTCCGAAATTTATGTAAATTACTCACCATCTCCCGGGTTCTTTGCTGGTCACAAACCGGAGGAGGGGGGTGGGAGGGGAATGATTTCTTTCTCCAAATCTCCCCTCGGACGAGTTCTTCAGAAACTAATCAGCCCACAGCAGAATGCGACCGGCGAGCGTGCGCAATTTCCTGCCGAAAAGCGTGTAAAAAGCGTTACGGTCGTCACGCAATGGAGAGTGAGTTTGAGGAGGGCAGGATTAATTGCCTCACCGGGTTCGACCATCGCGTGGTCATGATCGCGGGATGCAAGATAGTGCGTGGTCGTAGCCCTTTGCTTCGTTGCCGAAATTAGTTCGAATGCGTTTCCGAACAGCCAGCCGGCGGCATTGATCAGCTGATAGGAAGCCGTTTTGCCCAGGCAAGGTCCGATGACTAATTGGGAAAGGGTAGGGGAAATTCGGGACCTGCTGGCCGTCTCCTGTGCGTGCACCGTGTCGTTCGTTTACCACCGTCGTAATATTTTTACTTAAGCTTTGCGTTCACACATTTGCGATAATTTATGCGCCAAACCGAACCGTGGACGAAATGCGGTTTTGGTCGGATTGGTCCAGCGCCATGTACGCATTTCCGATACGGATGACGCTCGCATCCCGTCTAGGTGTTGACACGGAAACGTGCGTTTGAAATATTGGAAGCTCTTTTTCAACGCCACCGAAGCGTACCGTTCGGGGAAGAATAGTTTACGGTACGAAATTATAACGCTAGCGTCATTCGGATCCACGCATGAACCCCTTTTTCGCAAACAAATCACTTGCAGCGGCCAGTCTCCAGTAGGCACGTCCAGCACCATATCCGGGAACCCATTCAGGTGGCTCCCACCGTGTGCAATGGTGTACTGCATCGTCACGCGTCAATGCGTCTACATTTCGCAACATGCAACCGCCGCGTACCCAGTGGGCGCGTATTTTTCATTCATCCACCGGTGCATCGAATCTGTGGGCTTGACTTTTGTTGTTTTTTTTCTTCCTCCCCCGCTTCTTAATCCGTCCGGGCACGGGCACACGGCTCCCGGTGGACCAGTGTTTGAAGTGTGGTCAAGCTAACAAATGACCGATCATAAATCCGAGCTACTTAATGTCGCAGCATTGAATTACGCGGCCGGTTCTGACCGTCGTCGGTCGGTGCACGTTTCTAAGCACGTAAATTATGGATTAACCGGAAGCAACCCATGGTGCGAGCGGTGGAACCAGTGCGTATGATCTAGTGGAGCTATTTTTACACCGGCAACCGAGCGCTTCCCCAGAGCCGGTGCAGCGCACGTTACGCCACTTACGGCCGGAAGGTGCAGCAATAGCGAATTTAATCCTCCGATATCGGTACGCTACGCACACGGGTGATAATTTATGCTACCAGTTGGAC
>JXXA01009376.1:0-11840 GCA_000956255.1 Anopheles punctulatus | reverse complement strand
CGCCCCAACCATTTTAATCACGTTATTATTTTAAAAACAATGTCATCATTCATACCGTCAACAACAAAGGCATATACTTCTAATTTCCTCCAAATATGATCTTGTTTATTGAAGGATTATTTAAGAGCTCTTTTGTTTTCTTTTGTCGTTGGTTTTGAACTTGCTTTTCGACATGAAATACTTTTTTCACACTTGAGGCATAGGTAAAATAGCGAATGCATTTGGCTTCAGCTGGATGCACACTCCAACACACTAAAGTGAAATGCTTTTCAGCACATCACCAAGCGCGTCGTAGTGATAAGTATGCAGCAGGAATGAAAATATGCTTTTCACAAGCCGA
Organism: Anopheles punctulatus; assembly: GCA_000956255.1. Classification (NCBI taxonomy): domain Eukaryota; kingdom Metazoa; phylum Arthropoda; class Insecta; order Diptera; family Culicidae; genus Anopheles; species Anopheles punctulatus. The sequence continues at coordinate 11,500 of JXXA01009376.1, read as the reverse complement.
CTGTGGCAACCATAAATAGTTTGAGCTTGGAGTTGTTGTTAGGAGAAAAAATAGCTCAAGCATATGAAGAGATTGTTCAGGAGAAAGATGAAGAAAGAAAGGTGAACAGAAAAAAGCTTGCTTGTCGCGAAGGCTCGAGATGATGGCACGCTTTCGCGCAAGGAATGTATGAGCGAGCGAGTGATTTAGTCGACCTCCTCGATGGTCGGGCCGGATCCGGAACCGGCACCGCCAGCGGCGCCACCGGCCGCTCCACCTGCACCTGGAGCACCACCCGGGAATCCAGGCATGCCACCCGGAGCACCACCAGCACCCTGGTACAGCTTGCTGATGATCGGATTGCACACCGACTCGAGCTCCTTCTGGCGGTGCTCGTATTCCTCCTTGTCGGCCAGCTGGTTGGCATCAAGCCACTTGATCGTGTCATTGCATTTGTCCAGCACCAGCGTCTTGTCGCTGTCGCTGATCTTGTCCTTCAGCTTGTCGTCCTCCATCGTGGCCTTCATGTTGAAGCAGTACGACTCCAGCGCGTTCTTCGCCGAGATCGTCTCCTTCTGCTTCTCGTCCTCGGTGCGGTACTTCTCGGCCTCGTTCACCATACGCTCGATGTCCTCCTTGCTCAGACGGCCCTTGTCGTTCGTGATGGTGATCTTGTTTTCCTTGTTGGTCGACTTCTCGAGTGCCGTAACGTTCAGGATGCCGTTAGCATCAATATCGAACGTCACTTCGATCTGCGGGACGCCGCGAGGTGCTGGCGGGATTCCGCTCAGCTCGAACTTGCCCAGCAGATTGTTGTCCTTCGTCATGGCACGCTCACCCTCGAACACCTGGATCAACACACCGGGCTGGTTATCCGAGTACGTGGTGAAAGTTTGCGTCTGCTTCGTCGGGATGGTGGTGTTGCGCTTGATAAGCACTGACATCACACCGCCGGCGGTCTCGATACCAAGCGACAGCGGGGTCACGTCGAGCAGCAACAGATCCTGCACCTCCTCCGACTTGTCGCCGTGCAGAATGGCAGCCTGGACGGCGGCACCGTACGCGACGGCCTCATCCGGGTTGATCGACTTGTTCAACTCCTTACCGTTGAAGAAGTCCTGCAGCAGCTTCTGCACCTTGGGAATACGAGTCGATCCACCGACCAGCACGATGTCGTGGATGCTGGCCTTGTCCATCTTGGCGTCACGCAGCGCCTTCTCCACTGGCTCCATCGTGGAGCGGAACAGATCGGCGTTCAGCTCCTCGAAACGGGCACGCGTGATCGAGGTGTAGAAATCGGTTCCCTCGAACAGCGAATCGATCTCAATGCTGGCCTGCGTCGACGAGGACAGCGTGCGCTTCGCGCGTTCACACGCCGTGCGCAGACGACGCAGCGCACGCTTGTTCGTGGACAAATCCTTCTTGTGTTTGCGCTTGAATTCCTGAGCGAAGTGGTTCACCAGACGGTTGTCGAAGTCCTCACCACCCAGATGGGTGTCTCCGGCGGTCGACTTCACCTCGAAGATGCCGTCATCGATGGACAGGATCGACACATCGAAGGTACCGCCGCCCAGATCGAAGATCAGCACATTGCGTTCGCCGGCTGTCTTCTTGTCCAGACCGTACGCGATGGCGGCCGCTGTCGGCTCGTTGATGATACGCAGCACGTTCAATCCGGAGATGGTTCCGGCATCCTTCGTCGCCTGACGCTGCGAGTCGTTGAAGTACGCAGGCACAGTGATGACGGCGTTGGTGACGGTCTTGCCCAGGTAGGCTTCGGCCGTTTCCTTCATCTTTGTCAACACCATCGAGCTGACCTCCTCCGGGAAGAACGACTTCTTCTCACCCTTGTACTCGACCTGGATCTTTGGTTTGCCCTCAATCGACTCCACCTCAAACGGCCAGTGCTTCATGTCAGCCTGGATGGCGGGATCGTCGAACTTACGGCCAATCAGACGCTTTGCGTCGAAGATGGTGTTGGTCGGGTTCATGGCTACCTGATTCTTGGCGGCATCGCCAATCAGACGCTCGGTGTCAGTGAAGGCCACATACGACGGGGTGGTACGGTTACCCTGGTCGTTGGCAATAATTTCAACCTTGCCGTGCTGGAACACTCCGACACAGCTGTAGGTCGTGCCCAGATCAATACCGACTGCTGGTGCTTTTGCTGCCATCTGCGCGTGCATGGAAGAGAAAAAAATTGGTCACCTGAGCATGAGGTTGCGAAAAACGTGACTTCGTTTAAAAAAAAAAAAAGCGTCGTGACCCTACTATGATCCTATTCTCAACTAATTCGTTATCCCGCTGCCAAGTTTTACCATAAAAAGGCGGTAAAGCACAATCGAGACAGGAAACCGATGCGGTAAACCATAACCTTCTATGGGCATCATGGAAGCTTGTTCCCTCACACGCACACACACTTACATAAAAGAGAGGTTAGCCATGACATGTGCTATTCTTGGGCATGGACATCTCTATGCGCAGCTTCTAAATTCACTGAATTCGTTGCCGGTAATCGAACAATAATTTCACAGCAAGCCGTTAACTGAATACGATTCCGCTCCAGTTTAATTAGAATCAAAATTTCTTGCGGGTTATACGCTCCACAGTTGCATAAGCCTCCATTTTGTTTCCGAACCGCGTGCCGCTTAGTGCAGCTGTCTTCCAGAAGGTTTCATCATCCTTCTCGCTTCCGCAGCTAGGCGGAAGCGTTCCGAACCGCGCGCTCTGGAATTTTCCAGATTGAACTAGCCTCATCCATCACGCCCTTTAGGTCATTTGCATCAGTCATAGAACATGATACAGCAAAAAACATTTGCAAATTTCATATTACATTCAAAACCGAAGACAGTTAGGCGGAGTTTTCAATAAAAAAAAAGGTCCATTTTCAACTTTTTCTCCACGCATCTGGCATCCTGGTCGCACATGGGCGGCACACGATGCGGCACCAAGGAAAAACCTTGATCCTTTAAAGCACACCGCGATTTTAGGCACAGTTTCCTGCTTAGCTATCATAATATGATTTCACTTACCTTTGATTAATGTATGTGTTTGAACTATGCTCCTTTAATCACTGAACAAATACTGGTCTATTCTCCGCTGGGATCTTTCACAGGAATTCTTCGCTAAACACGCGCTCAACGTGCAGTTCACACAACGCTGTAGCTCTTATTACTTTAGTTTCGATTTTGCCCACGCACGCCGCTTTTATAGGATTCTCCATGGCCTTCTGGATGGTTCGCCCGCATTCCTGTCAGCTGGCGCAGCTGGAATTCTTAACTGTCATTTTTACATTTTTTTCACTGACGTTTGTTGTCAAATTGAACCAAATTTGTCGTTCAAAACCGATTCGTTGAAACTAAATCGAACCGATGCGTTTTATTAAGATTTCATGATGATACTACTTGGTTGAGATTCGCAAACAATAAAAGCTATATTTAACATCCACTCTTGATAGTGAAATCGAATCTAGCAATGATTTTGAAGCAGCAATTGATACACGATTCAAATCCTATCAATGCAAGAACAACATAATGGCTGTTCCTATATTCAACCGTTTTTTAGGATTTTAGATATTCTTGTGGTAATTATGTAGATAACATTATGTTAGCCTAATTTTTACCGAATCAAACAACGATATCCCATTTATAAATTTATAATCATAGTTATACTTCAAAAAACTGACTGTACTTTCATCCTAATGATCGAATTTACAGTGTTCCAGATCAATCGAGAAACTATGATGAAATTGTATTTAGTATTACTGAACTATTATTCCTGAACTGACTGTTTTCCAGATCAATCGAGAAAATATGATGAAATTATGTTTAGTATTACTGAATTATCGCCTGGATGTAGAACATTTATGACAGCGGTGAACCGTACAAAATCATTGATTTTGACTCCTGACTTGACTATCGTCAAATAGCGTACATCAGCATTATCACATTGGAATTGTTATGAATGAAGTTAGGTAAAAATAGCAACAAAAATCTTGAATAATGTGTCTTCTTTATTTCAGCTCGTCTCTATGTTAGTCCTAGGTTGATTTCAGATCGCAATCCTTATACCTTCAAGTTTAGTTTGTGTGTGTAGCGTACAATAGTATCGATTAATAACAGTACATAAATATCATACAAAATAAAATATTAATTAGGTCACTATATGTGCTGTGTTAGGGACAAAATTTTACATTTTCATTTGTTAAGCGGAATAACCATATGGTAAGGATACTCCAGCAATTCCGCCGTGGAAGCCCTCGATTTCGCATCGTACCGTAAACATCTTTTTAAAATGTCCAGTAACATGGGCGGATAGTAGCTAGCCAGCGGTGGATAGTCGATGGCCGTATTCGGATTGGTGATGATGTTCACCTTCGTGACGACGTTTTTTATGTGCGCAAACGGCGTTTTTTTGTAGAGCAACAGGTACAGAATGCAACCCAACGACCAGATGTCTGATTTTTTTGACATTTTTATGCGCGGCTGCGAACCGGCCGGACTCATCTCGCTTGAAGTATCGATAAGTGCCTCCGGGCTGATATAGTTGAATGTGCCAGCCTGCGAAAATTTCATAATGCTGGTCGAATCGTATGATATGTTGCTGGCAATACCGAAATCGATCAGTTTCAGACGACCGCGAATCATGAGAAAGTTCGCCGGTTTGAGATCGAGATGGATAACACCGTTCTCATGGATGTAGTGCACACACTGTACCATCTGATACCAGATGCTCATCAGTGTATGAAGGGGAATGTCTGTACTGTAATCTTGCAGGATACGGTGCAGATCGCACTCACCCTTCTCCATCACGAGAAACAGTTGTCCAGCCTCCGGAATGTGTGCGCTGGAAGCAGAAAGCAAAGAGTTAGGCACGAAAATTAAACACTGTTCTAATTAAAAATGAATTCCGAAATAACATACTAATCGTAGAGTGCTATTACGTTCTCGTTGGTCTGCAGTTTGGCCAACAGTTTGGTCTCGTTTAGATATCCTTCGACCAGGTTTGCATCCCCGTTTAAGTTGACGAGCTATTTGTACGATAAACAATAGAATGTTGTTACATATTTTACATTCAAAAATCAAAGAAACACATACCTTGACAGCACATTCTAATCCCGTAGCGACCTTTTTGGCCAGGAAAACAGAGCTCGATCCGCCTGAACCGAGCTTTTTCAATACCAAATATTCCTGTCCATTTATTACAATCGGGCGCTCCTTGGGTTGCTGTATCGTTTCGCTTGGTTCTGCGTTTTTCTCTGCGGCAGGCGGTACAGCCGAATTCGATGCCGCTACTTTCGGCGGCGAATGCCTACCGGACGAATCCAACCCGCCAAACAGTTGATTAGTCGATCGTTTCACCATTTTTTGGTGCTCCTTTATGGGAGACAAATGTTTGCTGCTCTTTACTGCCCCCGATGTATTCATTAGCGAGTAGTTGAGGCTATCATCGGGAAGAAATTCGACGGGTGGTCTTGACAGTACTACTGGAGTAGCGAACAGCACTTTCTGCGACTTAAACTCATTCTCGATCGTATTGCGCGACTTTCGCACCGTTGTCGAGGTAAACATCTTTGATCCAGTTTCACGCATCTGTGTGCTCGGAAACTTTTCGCGCGGTGTAACGAACTGTTGACGATAATTTTTTTCAATGTCCGTTCTTGCCGGTATTGGACTTTCGGCAACGGTTGCCATATTTCTCGGCGGTTTGCGTGTCGTGCTTGAATGCTCGCTACCTAGATCAACGCTACCGCTGGCTCCATAACCGGAATCGTGACTGCGTGATGATTTGGTGGGAGATGAATCAGAGCCGGGCTTTGTATCGAACTGAGAGCGTTCTACCAGCGGAGCTCGCTTCGTCGCTTGCTGTACGACTTCTGTTGGCAAGTTTGCTGAAAACAGCTTGTTTTCGAGTTTAAGACGCGATTTTGGCACCCCATCGGTGATGCTCCGGACCGTTGCCTTGGAAGGAATCTTCTTATCCACACTGTCCTCCTCATCGATGCACTTGGAAGGCGTTAGAAGGAAGGAATCGTTTAAAATCGCACAGTTCAAACTAAGAGAAAGAAAGAACCCAATGTGAGAAAACTAAACTTATTGCTAAACGCCACATGTCTCACTTTCCATCGCCGTCCGATTCGGAGTCCGATTCCAGGGGAGGCAGTTCCGAGACCCGTTTTGGTTGAAAACTGTAACAAAATGCGATCGGTATAACATTCCACAATACGATGCATTATATTTTACCTTCTCGTCGATCTTAAATATCGTGGTGATGTCTCTTCCGACGATTCCTTGTCCCTGTACCATGCCATTTTAAAACAAAGGAAGAAATATAGATTTAATGTATTGCAAAGAATGATGTTTGTGCAACAACCTGCTTCGATCATACATTGTTTGGGTTGCACTACCGCCGACGCCACCGCCGCCTTGAAATCCTTGCGAAGCATTTTTTTGTGCATCCAATGGCAACGTCGAGACCGCTTGAACGACGGCAGGAGTTTTAATATCCGTTTGTGACATCTTTGGCCATGGATCAAGCGTTAATACTGCACGGTTTTAGAAGATAATTCACAATCGATAGAAGCTGCTGTGAAAACCGCTAAAAACTGTTATTATTTTGTAAAATGCATGTGACACTTGCGTGACAGTTACGACTTTTGAAAATGGCAGTGTTGCCAGCAATCTCTCTTTTCATTTTCCGTTTTCTTTTATGTATTTTTTAAAAAATTTTATTAATTCTTTCGCCATAATAGATATTTTTAATGAATTCAATCCCAATTCTACCGTATCATTGCTTAGCATTGCTGCATTTTGCATTGCTGAGCAAAAAGAAAATCCATTGCATAAAATGTCATTCGGCTGTCTAGCACCATGTCCTCGGGACGAACGTCAGAGCGAAAAGGAGAAAAAAGTAGCTGCTGCCATCATACATTTTGCCTTCATTGGTCGCATGGTAAAATTTCGTAAAATAATACCAAATTTGTGATAAAACACCAATTGAAGCATTGTGTGTGGAATAGTGATAAGCACCTCCGGAGACTGCTGCCACCTGGCTACGCAGTTTCATGGTTATATTCCACCGCAGGCAAGCCATTGTGGCTGGTGGCCGAACCCACGAGTGATTTCCCTAGCGTACTTGGGAGGATTTTGGGAGGAAGGAAAAGCAACCCGCGCTGTACTGATAGATTGTCGGAAAATAAGGCTCATTTTGCTGCGTTTCCGCCGACTAATTTCACCGGACTTCGTACATTAGACATTGGTTCTCTGTTGGAGAAACAAGTAAAGTGATTTCGTGACGCGTGCGATTCTTGTTCGGCAGTGGAAGGTGAGGAAAATTTCGCAATTGTATTCCTTTTTTGTCGCTAGTGGTGTTTTGTGCTCATGGTTGTTCTCGGCCGCCTGATTATGCGAACGTCCTTTCTTTGTTTTCGTACATCAAGATGTTATTAAGCATTGGTCAAAGTATCTAGTGTAAATATGGTATATGAATGTAGTTTTTGGCTAAAAGTGCGGCGTATTTTGTCTGGCACGTTTCATTTTGATCCCCTGAAATGGTACGTACGAGGGAAGGGGGTGGCGAGGAACAAGTAATCCACAGTAACATAACGAAGGTAGACCACTAGTGCTGAAACAACAGCGTGGCGGATCATTTATCGAGTGTACATTTTCGAATTGAAACACACATTAATTGTTTGCAACTATGTGAGCAATAGGGTAATTTTTCCTATAAATTTACTTGTATTCGTTCAGTTGAACCTTTTTTCGACCGACATCGTGTCTCCGCGATGCTGCGGATGGCGCTGTGCGTATGAATGAGACAGCCTTAGGCAGCTAGAGATTACACGATAGAAAGAGAGAGAGAAGGTAACGTCATAGCTACGTGGAAGAGCGAGATAAGTATGTGAAAAAAGGGATAGGGCTGTTTGAGCATTGGTAGGGAAGTGAATGGTGTTGGTAAAAGGAGGAGACAGAGAGGAAGATTCCAGGCGATCTTAGCTGTACGGAAGAACTAAAGCGGTGTCTAGACGCATGGATCCAAGTGCTAGCACAAGTGCTGTACGGAACAGCTGAGTGATTTGTGGAGTGGTAGTGGGTTAGTGCGAGCACGTGTCTCTTCAGTGTGTTGGTTCGTCTTGATAAAATAGATGGTGTTGAGTGAAAATGACAAAATATCGAATGCTTCATAGTGAGCAAGTGATTCTGACTAATCAAAACATGTTTTTAATTTTTGTGAGATCAATTTATAAACATATTCTGTCGTCTGGAGACAGTTAGTAGGCAGTTTTACTTCATCAAAATTCCTTGACACAAGCTAAACACGTACGATAATTGGAGCTAAAATGATTACCAATTGATGGGATTTTCTCCAGCATTGGCATCATTGTTCAGACCGAGCGTTCCTGCAAAGGTTGTTTAGAGTATCGCCAGACCAGGTAAACCAACGAACCGAAGAAGGGGGAAGCACGAATGCACAAAATAACACCAAAAGGTGTAGTAGTAGTTGGCATTGAGAAAATGGTAGAACCTGTTTGTCACGGATCGCTCAGCAACAGAATCGCTGGAGTGTGCACGCACCAACACGAACCACATTAAAGTAAACGATGGAAGAACGCGAGCGACCGAAAAATCGTACCGGTCGAGAGTCATGTGCGCACCACCATATCAAGAATCTCTTTCAGTCGACGTTCACTTTTCATGCAACGCCACCGTCAACCACCACAACATACCCCTAATCCGAATGGAGGTCCTAAATAATCGTGTTTCGTTTTTCCATCTTTTCTTGTCTCTTTAACAGCGGTGCGCTATACCGACATCGGGGAGCTGCTAATCGAATAGATTCGCCTAGCGTAGAGCCAACAGGAGCATTGAGCGTAGTATTGCGCGCTGTGTATGTAATACTCAACGAGAAGATCGTGTGTGTGTGTGCGTATGTGCCTCGAAGAAGCCAAAAGCGCACTCGAAAACCAACCCCCCGAAAGGACCAGATAGAGCAGCGCGAATGCGTTGGCTACTATATTTCGTCGCATACGTCGACCCTGAAAGTTTTTCACGCGAGCGATCCGACCTGTGCATGATATACTACCACAAGCGATACCTCTCGCATATACCCTTCGAAAAATCCACCCCACAACTCACTCCCCCTCGAACGACAACTACGAGCGAGTAGCGACACATTCTACTGATCACTGCAAGCGCTACAACCCCTCGTACGCACACCTGTCTCGTGGAAGAGCGCAATTGCTGTTATCGCAGCCTTCGCCCCCGGTAGTGTGCCGTCGCCGTCGAAGGGAGATGGTTCTGTTTCTCCTTTGACGCGTGGTCACCGGGATTTTGGTTTAAACACAAATCACCATAGTCAGTCATACCGGTCAGTCGTAACGGGCCGCTGTATAAGTGGCAAAGGTTAAACAATAGATAGTTTAACTTTCTTTTGGTGCACCGTACAACTTCGCACAGCGGTGGTGTGGGGTACATCACACCTTCCCGAGCGTTTCTTGTGTCGTCGAGTTATCATCTAAGAATTTGTTTTGTGTGTGCGTGTGTGTGCGCGTGATTAAAAAGAGTGACCTTCTGCGAGATAAATTTGAAGGAAAGGTGCAACCGCGCCCTTGGATAATGTGATATATTGCACTCGTGTTAATGGTGTGATGTGCTCGCGTTGTGAGTCGGTAGTAAGAAGGTAGCGTTGGAAAAGAAAAACCATCCGGTGCGAAAGTAACAGTTCGAAAGTAGACCTAAGAGTTACTCCATTTTGGTGGTAATTCTCTGCTAAATGGGGGCGATCCAGTGCGCAATATAATAATTAAATTATGTGATAGGCGTGTGTGCTTTTTCCATACGTTTTACATTTACCTATGTGCATCGAGCATAATCGACTCGAGATAGAGATCGTTAGTGATACTTAACGTAAAAGGCTTAGTGAGTAGAAACGTCATTGCAACACAATCACACGGTGCTGCACTTCCTAGGATTAGCATCCCGCGTGTTGTCCTTCTACTATTAAATTACGTTGTGAAGCACGTTGGTTTGAAGCAGTTAGTTGGCCGGATTTCCCTGATCGTTTTTTTTTCGGAAAATTGGCCGTAGCGAATAGTGTTAGTGTTTGGAATACGTAAGCGTGATTATACGTAAAGTGTAACGCCACTTTTAGGGTGTATTTTGACCGGGCTAGTGTTGTCCAAGTGTAAAAACTGTGTAATCATTGTTGCACCCGATGGACGCTGGTAGCGAATAGTGTGCCCGTATTTAACGCAAACGAAACTCATCATCCCAGAGCAAATTAGATAGGCAGTGATGGACCCGGCTGTCGCTTGGTATCAGGAGGAACAGGACGGACCGTCAAAGGTAGTCTGGATGCGTATCTGGGAGACCAATTCCGATTTGTACGGTTCGCTGCACGCCAACTACGGACCGTGCAACAATAACAACAACAACAACGGACAGGACTCACAGAAAGGTCCACCAAATTCCCGCGGCGCCTTAACAGCCGGTGATCAGCAGTATATCAACAACGCCAACAGTGGAAACACCACCAACGGCAGCAATCTTCAGCAATCCTCGCCCACGATGGAAAGTGTGGGGAAGAACGGCAGTAACGTTGGTGCCGTTCTCAACAATGGTAACGCACCAAGTAACGGCGGTGGTAACGCTGCAGTGTTGAACAGTAGTACAATTAACGGAAGTAACAATAACAATAATGGTCCAAACACCCCCACCACACCCGGTGGTGGCAACAGCAATTCAACCAGCAACAACATCAATAACAACAGCGCCGGCAACGTCAGCAGTGGGACGACGGCGAACAGTGAGATGATAACCGGTGGCAACGGAGCTGGCGGTGGCGGTGGTCTCAACGTGGTTGGAAAGGGCGGCTGCGGGACTGGGTCCGCCGCGCTAGTTAGTAACGAGAAGAACTACAATCCGGTGCGCAAGAAACTGGGCAGCATGATGACCGACAACAAGGCCAGTACTTTCAACATGAACAAGCAGCACCAACGACTGATCGGCGTCTACGGTGGATGTCCCTGGCGTCCGCCGAACTTTAAGTACGGTCGAGGAATTATCGGGTGAGTGGCCGGCCGGGCCGGGTAGTGAACATAGAAGACTGTGGATTGGAGATTTGTTTTCCTTTGTGTCATTCTCAGCATACACCAAATTTCATTACGTATCCAACGACCGGGGCGAAGAGGGGAAAAGAAGTATACAAATGTTACGAATGACCACCGCGAGTTGGTCATTTTGCGGCATCGCGGGAAACATATTACGCGACTTTTTATCTTATCAATTTTCCAACGTGTATTGAACGGCGGGGGTGTTCGGGCGACGTGTGTGGTGTTGGCAGGTTTTGGGGTTTTTCTTGCTTTGAAGTAGCCACCCGTGTTTTTGGGTTTTTTTTTCTCTCAACTGTTACAAGCTCTTCCAACCTCTGCCCTCCACAGGCTGGATGTTTTTCTACGTCGTTCAGAAATGATTTCGATATTGTATACATTCGAGATCGTGCAAGACGCGTCCTGTACCTACAT
>JXXA01009375.1:0-10631 GCA_000956255.1 Anopheles punctulatus | reverse complement strand
TTATTTTCGTTAGCTAAACGAAGAGTGAATGAAAATCAAAACATTGCACAACAACATTCGGATGTTTCTTCTTCACTTCTTCACTTCACTTCTTCTATCGCAAAAGAGACCGATGTAGAAAATTATTCTAAAACTGGAATTAAAATTGATTTGCTGACGTAAAACAAATGATGTGCAATTTATATGCCTTTGTTTAGTCGACGACACTAAACAAAACGAATGTTTGGAATGAGTTGCAACCAAACTTCGGCAAATGCTCGATAGAAGGGAAACATAGTTTTTGCTCGAATTTGAAAATAGAAAGTGTTTTTTTTTCTGTAAAACTTGCTGTACGATTGCGCTCCATTTAGTTGGTTTCCCTTTTCCCCCGTACCATTAACATTTCTCGACATGTCATCTGCCAATGAGCTCCGACACCGAAATAATATCTTCACCAGAGCGTGCAGACGGTGGTGTACAATGCGCATTGCAATTCAAACCCCCGAACCGGTTGTAGTCCATTGCTTTTGTCAACGGTTGAAATTCGCAACCAACTCCACCACCAGCACCAGCACCGGGCGCCGTTTATCATTGTTGATTTCATCGTTTTCCATACGCTGGTACCGGAAGAGGCCATTTTATTGCGGCGCCCGGTACAATTACACTTTGACGCAAGGGCGTTCAAATTTCTTTGCATTATGGCTTCGATTTCGATTGGGTCATTTCTAGCGAGCAAACAGCAACGTCCTGGTCGTCGTCGTCGCCGACAATGCACAATGCTTTTGTGTATTGTAGGTATAGATATGTATGACCAATCATAATCATCTGAAGGGTTTGCCTTTAGCGTCCGGAAGTGGCACTCTCTGGGAGCTTTGGAGCAAAATGATCAGTTGGTAATGTGGGCTGCTGTGAAGGTCCGGGTGGCCCGGGCTTGATCGCTAGTCGGTGAATAACACACCTTTCACGTTTGACCGCTTGGTAATAGCTGTAACGAAATGAGCTATCCCTTCGAACAATAAGCACGTCAAACGAATATCTGGTTTCCGTTGCTTCGTGATTTCCTTGACCGTGTGCTGCAAAAAATAATACCATGTTCTATTGAGCCATTCTACCAAATGGTACATTTGGCTGGTTCGTTAGAAGCCATGTTGCTAGTCAATTCGCTTCCTTGATCAATATGTTAGCTATAAAAAAACGAGTTTACGAATTTTGCCACAAACACCAAACAGGTCACGGTGCAATCTTTATTGAGTCACAAAACGCACAGACCTGCGCCGGTGATGCATAAAACTGTCGTTAAATGTGAAGAAAAAGTACGCATACGCATGAAATTGAGAAGAGCTAGCCATCGCATTCGATCGTAACGCAATCTGCATGGCTCTCAGCTTGTCAACTGAATGTAACGCAAACGTGAAACCGTACTTAAATTACGATTTCGAATTCATTGCTTGCTCATTTGTTGGGTGGATTTAGTACTGTCGTTGGTTAGCTGGTGGGTAACGCTTTCGATTTGTGTGCGTGTGTGTCTGTTTGAGACAGTCCATATTGGAAAACAAGATGATGGAACGGAAATCAATAACATGAGGTAAGAGTGTAACTTCCAACACTGGACATTGCATCGGAACAGAGGGTCTAAAGAAGAGAGAGTAAATGGAGGAGTTACCAATTGCACCAATTTTTCGTCTGATAGATTTATCGCTCGACTTCCCTTTGTGGCGATGATTCGACCGTTGGGAGAATGGTGGGAACTTGCTAGCCAAACGTTGTCAGCGTGCGTAAAGCGTCGGGGTGCGTAGAGTTAATCGTGGGTAGCGGTTTCTGAGGTATATTGATGATAGGGTACATAAACAAGTAACGATGATTCGAGACGATTATCACATACGAAATGGTTTATATGTTATGTAATGCACGCGTGGCGTAGGAATGAAAATTTACACGATCGTTGTGAGTTTGTTGTGTATGACTGATTGGATCATGATTTTTTAAAAAAATTTCGCATAATTGTGATACGGTGGTAGCCTAGACAGCGTATTTGACTCTCATTTACGAAACGATTTGATAGATAGTGTAGACTGTTCTTGTGAATGATGCTCAACAAACTTTTTCAATTGTATTTTTCATATTTTTATCCATTTTCTGCTTTCTGCTTGAAGGTCTTGAATCTTAATTTTGTTCTTGCTATCGCTTAATGTGTTCACATTTGCCCAATTGTTTAAATTATGTAAATTAATAAATAGACCACCCAGAGAGTTAATGCAATCCATTGAGCATTGCAATCTATACGCAAAGCATCTTATTTTGAAGCAAAAATAATTGGTTTCTAAATTTTGTTGTATAGTAATATTTTAATATTTTATTGTACTGTATTATATTTTTTTTCATATTTACTACGAACGCGTTAACAATATTTTACTTTTAAAACCATTTCTTACATGTAAGATGTATCATGCATCTGTTTTATATAGATCGTATCACATAAAAATAAGTCCAATAGTTTATTTTGATCTATATTTAAATGACGAGCATGGTACATTCAATATCTTTTGTTTACGTTCATTATTTTTGCGTCATGTGGGTGTTGAATTTTCGAATAAAATACTACATTTACGACTCTAGACTTAATTCTCGCTGTATAACACTCCGGATATTCAATTCAAACATCAAGGTTTACATAACTACTTTTAAAAAATAAAACAATAAATTGTAATGGTTTTCTTTTTAATATAATTTTACAAATACTTCGTCATGATTAATGAATTAGTTATCAGAAATTTTTTGCTCAAATATATTTTCTAATGTTACCTGAAGATAATTAGCCAATATTAAAAAATGTTTAAAATTAATGCTAATTATTGTGTTATTTCACATTGAGTTATTTAACGATTATTCAGCATCGTTCAATTCATACTTTATAATACTACACTCTCATTGTAAATTTTGGCGGTTTTCGCTCGTAACATTTTATACCAGACCTACTTACTACGCTTCCTATAACCTACATTAATTGGGAAGCGCAAACGCAACCTTCAATCACTTTATTAATTTACGGGAGATCTCACGCAGAAGATGGTCCCATAAAATGATGATCTCTTTGCTGCGATACGCTCACTAACCGTGCACTATCGGACTCGCCTGTTGCGGTCAAGAAGAGGCGCACCGTGCACAACAGTACGACTACAAATAATCCCTCCCACACTCCCGCGGCATTGTGATCTTCTTTTTTTTCTTTCTGGACGATTTGACACGTAATTATATCGCCCCAAATTTTGTGTTTTGTTGTTGTTGTTGTTATGTTGGATTGCATTGCGGGCCATCCCGAAAACCGAACGTTACCGCACCGACGCTTTCGTTCAGTGTGAGCCCTCACCGTTCCTCACCTAGAGGAAGCGGCACATTGGGCTGTTATTAGAAAACAGTCATCATCTCCACAAAAAAGGGAGAGAGGGTGGAGATTCCATGCGAAAAAAAAAATGTCGGTAGATGCTCGTGCTACACTGATCTCACGTGCTGTTACCGATTGCAAAACGTGTAATGGTGTGCTCGGCTATGCCGGGGGCGCCAACGCGATGTTAGCACACCATCTGATCTGCTTCTGATTCGAGCGCGTGTGGTTTGTGGTTTTGTTGTTGTTGTTGTTGTTGTTGTTAGTTTAAAAGGAGCTGCTTGGATTCCTTCGGCTCGTTTGAGAAGGAAGAAAGAAATGACAAGACAAAACACCCATTTTACCAAACGATTGCGGAGCATCGGTAGCGGCCTGTCTAAACCTCAAACAGATGACTGCAATGCGGCGACAAGCGACGAACGCAACAGTGTAACATAAGCTACCGCTTTGCTTTTCATTCGTTTATTTCATTTTCCGATCCTCGATCTCGCTGTGCAGCCGGTACGCTCCGCTGCTGGAAGAAAGTAAAACTTTCGATTTCATTTGGGCTTCGCTTGCTGCGATCTGGCCACGACTCGCTGGTTTGAAGGCGATTAGTGCGGGGAATGCTAATAAAATGCAACCCGTGTAGATGTCCAACGGTTTGATACGTACGGTAAGCGTTATTTACGTTTTATGCTGCCGATGAGAACATAAGTGCAGCAACATAAGTGAGCCGTTGGAAATACTTTTATCCTAGTATGGATAATTATTGATTAGTTAAAGACAAAATAATGTAGCATGCTTTGCCTTTCGGTACTTGCTAGGCAAATTTGGATAACATGGAAAATGAAAGTATGTGAGAAAATACAATGTGACGTTTTCTTTCATCTTCACACCTCTGCAATTCCTGCAACCGCTGGCGCGGGGTGCCTAGCAATAAACGGAATTGAAATAAAAAAAACGAAAGCTCCGCTCAACGGGCAATTGTATCCGTCCGGTCCATTGAGTTCGCGCTATTCCCCGGCACCCTCTCAAACATGACGTGGAAGTGACGGCATCCCGGTGAGTACGGTGTGTTTTGTGGTAAGCATTAAAATGTCACGCCGAAGGTCGATCCAGTTTTTCAATCGTGCCCATGTGATCCCCCTTCCTGGCGTCTTTGTGCAGCAGCTACCACCGATGTTTGGCGCGTTAATTCGTGTGCTTCCTTGCCACAGCCGACAAAACGGAAGCATAATGAGCTAGGTCCGGTTGCGCTTGTAGTAATTGGATGAAATTTCCTACCGAGAACACTACCGTGTGGGACGCGTAATGACACACGACGCCAGCTCACGGTCGATCGTTTTACCGATGGTTGGAAGTTTCGAGGAAACCTTCTCCGGCTGTGCATTTGAAGCCAAACGACCGTAGAGAGCTTTTTTGGTTTCTTATCAACTATAACTGCTGATCTATTGTTTATATATCTATTGTTTTTTTATACATAGTCCACGTAAATCAGTTCATTGATTTACTTTAGTCGTATCAATGTTTAATCTTAGATTAAAAGATTTAAGATCAAAATTATCGTGTTTCCAAATATGCTTATTTGTAACATGTGTTAATTTTTACTATTCTTAATTTTTTAAATAAAATTATTGAACTTTAATAAAATTAGTAGTTCAGGCGTGTTCATATATTTGGTAACGCAGTTCAAATTGTCCTTTTACAATAACAGATAAAACTCATTTCAGAAACGAATCGTTGAGTATAATGTACAGGAAACTACAAGCAATATTGAGTAACTATTTTCAGATCAGCTTTTCGACTTTTGTCGGCTTTTGGTCATACGTTTGTCTTGTGCATTGTTTGGTATTTGGTACAAATTTTAACCCGCACCTGTAGTGTATAACGCCTCGTTCTTGTATAATGTATGTACAGGGACGACCATACGTACATAATGCATTTCGAAGTCTGCACGAGTAAGAGTTTGTAAAGAGTGTTTGAAATTATTATGATTATGAAACTTTGAATCAGTACCATATGTTTGTATCATAACAAACATAATGCTAGTGCGTGGCAGTGAAATAGCTCATTCAATATATGTAGTGCGCATTTACAGATGTAATGAACATTAATATATAGACTAAATAATTTTACGACAGTTATGATAAAAAAAAGCAAACACAATCCAACCTATCTTATAGTTCAATAAGCTTTAACTTTTTTAGACGTCCCTGTGGTGTTGTGGAAGCGGCGCTGGTCTTTCACATGACAGGACCACTACCATGATCCCCTTCGGACCGTCTTCCTCGTAGCGGTAAGTGAATAACCAGCTATGGTGGTAAAATCATTCTAGAAAGCCGTTATGACGGCTGGCATGACACTCGGTCGTTACGCCAAAGAGAAGAAGAAGAAGCTTTTACTTGACATAAAAGTGGATGTTGAATAAACAAAAAAAAGGAAAACAATTGTCCGTTGTCCGTGAAAACCACTCCATGATGATTTAAAAAAATAATTGTATGACAATATAGCAATTGCTTAAACAATATAGTAAAAGAACAAGGTTTTTTCTACAAATGGCTTCAAATGGAATCGAAAATATTGTCGATGATTCAAATGAACATAAAAACCGATGTTGCTTTGTTCAAAATATTGTTTTATAATGAAAATCAAAAGTTTTTCCTACCCTTTTCAACATGAACAAATTTCAGCCTTTGTTTTTTTTATTGTCGGACGTTTAACTTTGAAATTTCTATCACGAGACGACTTGGCAACACATGGGAATTTGTGCGCACAAAAAATGAAGTTAATTAAACGTAGCATGAAATCGGTATCGGCACGAACATATCTTCCTCATACATCATGTCTCCTCCACTAGGCCAATGATTGCGGGCGGCACAGCACTCCGCACCAAACGCTGCGCCGTTCTCAGGTGACAAAACACAATTTTTAGCGCATGCTCAAGCGTGAGTTTCAAATCATCCGCAGAAGAGCGCTGTCTGGCCAGAACCAATGGAAACTTCGCTCCATGTATGGCCGCAACGCGGAGTGTTTGGGGTGTCCAAAATAGAGGAAAAACAAGCGAGCAAATGCACTCAATTCTCACTACGATCGGCTTGGTCGAACCGCCCGTTCGCTCGCACGGGAGTGCACCGTTTTTTGAATTGAACAATGGAAGTGTGCGCTTGTTTGTTGCAAAATTAATGCATATCGCAGCTCCCCTGCTGGAGGTCATGTGAACGATTGCACTGCCGCTAGGTCCACAGCAGCACCAGCAGTAGCGGGTGTTGGTGTCGATTCTGCACGAGAAGGTGACTTAATTCCGAGGTGGCTTTTGGAGTGGCCTACTCCACCCTTTGCTTGTGTTTGCGCCGGTGGTGACGAAGCTTTATGATTTCTATGCTCGCTGAAAACGCGCAGCTTCAGTACCACAAATTTTACAATCATTTTTTTTTGTCGTGTTGTTTTGTCCACCACTGCCCGATGTCAAGATGGTTTCTGCGAGAACTGTTTGACCCTTTATTTGGACCGCCGACACGTTGCATAAGATTTGCCCTTCACCGGAGTTGATTTACGGTGCGATACGGCCGGTGTTTGTGTGTGGTTCTCGGTTGCTTGGACTCTCTTCTCCGCTGCTCCATTGTGTTACCACCAAAAAATGGTACACCACCAAAGGGCGACTGCGAATTTTAACTGTTGCACTTTGAAAATTATCAATTCATCGCCATTTCATTTGAATGGTTTCGAATGGAAGTTGTGCTTGCGTAGGCAACAGAAAGAGAAAGAAAGAGCGCAAGACCGGGCAGTGAATTTGCATGTTGCTATCTAGGGCGATTTTACCATTTCCAGACTGAGCACAGTCAGCTAAATTCAGCCAAATGTTTTAATCGACAGCACTTAGTGTGCAACTGCTTATGGCGGGAGAGCAAAGTGCGAAGGGGTTACATTTATCATTTATCGTGTCGTGCATTTGAATGTAGCGTTTGCTAGCAATGTTTGCCAACTTTTCACAAAGAATCCACAAAGCTTTGTCGAAAAGAACACTCCGTCTATATTGTGATTCTATGTAGCAAACAAATGCAAGTCACGTGAAATTATGTAGATATTTTTGGCTTACTTGTTTTGTAAACCACACTTTTTATTAAAACAGATGATAAGTTTTATAGAGATAATGATAAGTTGACAAAAAATCATATTTTCGGCATGCCATATACTGAAAACTAAGATAGATAAAAAATATCGTGATTAATTTTAAAACAATTATGATCAAAAAAATCAAAATATCATCTTTAGCTAAAAATT
Organism: Anopheles punctulatus; assembly: GCA_000956255.1. Taxonomy (NCBI): domain Eukaryota; kingdom Metazoa; phylum Arthropoda; class Insecta; order Diptera; family Culicidae; genus Anopheles; species Anopheles punctulatus. Next base: position 3,007 of record JXXA01009375.1, on the reverse strand, counting down.
TAAATCCACCACATTTTTTAGTACAAGCAGCATATTTCGTTCCGGCCTTAATTTTAGATAAAAATCTATTTATAATCTTTTTGTAGTTTCATTTTGATATTGTTTCGTAAGGTTTCACTCAAATATTTAATACATAAAGTTTGTATGATTGTTTCAGGAATTCGAATTTCAGAAAACTGAATTTATGTTATGTTTGTTAATACAACCTTAAAGTTAAGATTCCTGCGGCTTGGTTTTGTTATACCCTGCATGTGTTACTAGCGGTGCCGGTCTTTCACACGACAGAACAGGGCTCCCCAATTCCAAGTGGACTCTTTTCTACGCGAGCGAGTCAACGATTAATCACTTACGGCTAAATGACATCATTCTAGTGAACCGGTAAGACATCATGGATTAGACCGTTGAACTACAGAAGAAAACGGATGTTTTTAATTTACGTTGTTTTAACTCGATATATTCGATAAAACTGAAATATTACAAAAAAAAACATTCCTTAAATCATGCTCGATGTATAATAATATTATGAAATGTGCAAATGGTTGATTCGATATTGAAACCAACCATATATTCTAAACGTTATGCAAGTTTTGATGTAATACCTGACAAATACTAGTTTTTGTCACTCTGCAATTCTTACACGACAGAGTCTATACTACAGAGTCCTACACAATACAAAGCCCATCCCGTTAACAGTTGGTAACCGGTAAAGGTTTCGGTAGATTAATTTCAAAGCTTTCCGCTTTCCGCTCAATATTTACTGCACCAATTGGGGCGCGTTGGAAGCTACCCCATTTTTTAAATATCATTATTAGTTAATTAAAAAGAGCCATGATATTCAACCACCATTTTCCGGAGCCGAAAGTAAGGAAAGGCTCACACCGAGGACGCGCCGTGCACGTGGCGTCGTAATAGACAATAAAATGCATTGCCGGTTAAGTAAATAACACCGAAACCTAAGGTTTGAGCCATGAAGGTGTTCGAGGCTGGTTTGAGAAGGACCGAGCTAGTTTTGGAAGAAGGTAACGAGAAAAAAAAGCTCAAACCAATGCAATGTTGCTTCCATCTCACTAATGATGCAAAATAAATTATATCGTCACCATATACAGTGAGTGAAACATTCACCTGTCGCTCCGAGAGTGCGCGAGTTTTACATCAATATGTCAAACAGTTGTTCCTGTTAACCGCAACTTAACTATCGTTTGCTTGGCGGGAGCACTCAAACATCAACAGAGTTTCGGGCAGTGTTGTGACTGACGTTCGACGCGTTTTTATTATATCTACCCAACCCGTAAAACCCATCCAACCATTACGTTACAATGAGAGCGGGAGAGAATTTTCACGCATTCTGCATGTTTTAATTAATTTAGTCATTTTTTTTTCTTTCGCCCTCCATTACGTCATCGCAGCATGTACCGGCACAAAGCTTTCATAATTTCTCCCGAGTGCCGTTTTCGGGTGAAATTTGGCTCGATCGGATAGGTAAAGAAAGTTGTATTTGCAGCCTCGCGGAGGTAAAGTAAATCGTCCGAGCAGAGGAAACGATCGTCCGTTCGGGTGGTTTGATGATGCTTAATGCCTAAAACAACGCGGCAAATCGAGTCGAGCCGGGTCGGGACCAACCTCCAATGACTGCAATGAGGGTTGCTCGCCGCACATACTCAACCAACGACTCACCGACTGCTTACTTTGGTTAGTACCATCTTGACCCTACCTTTACAGTGCCCCAAGAGCGCCGATTAAGTGCGTTGGAAAGTGGCAAAAACGGCCGGCATGCGAATAGTGCTAATGAATGCGCTTATGCAAAGTTATGAGGCTTTTATTGTTACACTTACCCGCATCACCTCCGTCTGTGGGGGTAACAAACGTACCATTACAGATTCACGTGGGATCCGATGGGAAACGAAAATCGCTGTTCGGAATCGAAATGCTAAAGGTAAGACCTATCGTTGTTTATAAAAAGTAGCATGTAAAATGTCGCCTTCTTTAGTTGAACGCATTGTTTTTTTTTTTTGTATTTCGTATCGATAACAACACTTAAGTTTCTAGATAAACCCAACATTGTCGTATTGTAACAACCCGAAAAATGCTCTTGGTTACCATTCGATGATATTCTGGTTTTTATAACTTTCCACATATGTCTTCCACATCTTCTTTCCGGTATAGGTTCTCCATTCGGCTATCCAATCTGTCCACTGCGGGGAAATTCCATACGATTCCGACAATCGCGAAAAAAAAGACAACAAATTCTCTCAACCGCTTTCAAACCTGCCCGTGGTTTAGCCAAGCGATGAAAATCATTAATGTATCGATTCAAGCGTTTGGCTCCGAAGGAAAATGGTAAAGTGAGCGAAAAACTAAAACTAAAGCAACCGTAAAAACTGCAAATCCAATTTCTAATTTCATTCATTTCTTTCCTTTAGGATTTTGAATATGAACTTATACATTCTTGTCAATCATTTCTTTGTGTGTTTTTCTTTCTTTTTAGGAAAAAATACTCTATGTTATGGTGGACGAATTAATCATCGCTGAGTTATGACGGTGACAGTGGTAATTAACACTCCGCCTGAACTATCAACATCGAAATGTTTTCGAGAGCTCCTTGATCGATGTGTACCAACGTGTGACTACAAATCGTATGGCCACTCTTTATTTCTCCACCCCTGCCATGGCTTCGATCGATGGAATATGATACGGAATATCAGAAAGATCGGAACGCTACTGGAACTCGTAGCAACACACAAATCAAGCGCATCTGATTAATTAGCCAATTTGAGCGCCTTTGACTTGAGGCCAACTTTTAAGCGCGGCAGACACGGAATTAAGTTGCTTTTCACGATCCTGGTGACAGATTAGTGTGTTGCTTAAGGGAAACAAAAGGGAGGTCCTATATACTGTACGCATTTTTCGCTGATGGAAAGTCATTTCATCTAGCTGATGATGATGATTATAAAATAATAGTGATATTTTTCGTATCCATTGTCTTATCTGGCCGTTTCCTGCTGATTAA
>JXXA01009369.1:0-10838 GCA_000956255.1 Anopheles punctulatus | reverse complement strand
ATCTGTGCTGTTGCAGAAAAGAAAAGCAAAAATGCTGACACAAATGAGGTGAGATATCGATCCGATGGGATGGAATCGGTGGGGAGATCCGTTCAACAACCGATTATCGCAACCGATCCGCGCGATAGTTGGCGATCTATTACCGTTGCGTTGTTACGAGCCGATCTGTCAAGATGGTGGCATATGCACATTCGGAAACCCGGAACGGTCCGTTGGAGCCGGGGAGTACGCGGCAAGCTTTTCAATCGAAATTGTGGAATTTATGTCAATTTTAGTTCGTTCGCTCGTCAACCTACATTACAGGTGAGAAATTCGATATGGCAATAATGAGGGGAAATTCAGTTTGATAATTTTGATTGTTTTTATACATATCGTGAACTGTCAAACGAGACGTCACTTTCCGGTTCGTCAAATGACGCAGGATAATAAAGTAGTATGCTGTAATACATTTTAATTGATAAGTAAACCTTAAAGCAAAAAAAAAGGGTTTTGTTAACATTAGCTGCACGGATCATTCACACAACAGGATCGAAATCATAATCTCGCTTCAGCAAAATACTATTTAATATTTAAAATATGGAGTATTTTGTTTATTATTGACTTCCAAGAAAACCTTTTCTAACTCACTAAAAATAAAAATTACCAATTATATTCACAATCTTCTTAAAGGACAACATATTGAAAGTTAGCAACTAATTCTTCACTCGTATTATTTACATCCTGATGGTTGAGATGTTTAATATGATCTCTTAGTTTGAACGATATAATTAACTCTTTTATACTTACCCGAGAGTAATCCTCCGATACTTGCTGCCTTGCAATCTTTGCACTCTTTGCTGTCTTGCTTCAAATCTACCTAAATAAAATTGCATTAAATTTTATTGTTCACCAAATATGGAGCTCCCGCACGTCCGATGGGGGAAGGGCACCATAAAATAGGGAAAGTTTCGTTACGCACCCCGACCAGCGTAGAACATTCGCAATCGCTCGAAAGTCGCTCAAATTGAAAGTGAAACGTCATATTTGCCGTTTAACCGTTTCTCCATAATCACGATAATCACTGCGCCCGAGGGGAATCCAAACAAGGGCTCGTAGTCTCGTTGCTGCTACCTCGCCCGGATGTGACATTTGATCCGGAAACGCAAAACACCTCCCCAATATACGCTCAATCGATCACATCCGGTGGACTCCGGCTCCGGACAGCGATCAATCGTTTACAGTCGTTTCCTCAATACCGCAAACAAAACGAGCACAAACCACAAACTGCCAGCTTCAAGCAGTGCATTTGAAACGAATCGTTTTTTTTTTTTTTAAGATCTCGCGAATCTTTTCACCTCAGAAAATATGTTCCAAAAAAGCGCTCATTTGCGAGGACAATTTGTGACGCGTGTATTTGCTTTTACTTTCGCGCGATCGCACCGCAGTCAGAGGCTACGACACAGTTTAACGTAATGGACGTAGTTTGGCAAATGCCACCGAGCTTAACGAGCGGCGGCTCATGTGTGCGGACAATTAGGTAAAATCCCATCGAGATCATCACGACCTCACGCTCGACCACTAAGCGCGGCAAGATGGCTGGCTAACACGGCAAGATGGCGTCCGTTTTCGAAAGCCCCGCAGCGAAATGTGATTGTAATGTAAGATTAATTAATAAACGCGTGCATTACCATTGTGATCATTAACCCGGCGACTCCGCGACCGCGAGCTGTCCATTAAAGGGATAACTTCACTCCTCCATCGTGATCTTTTCCTGGTCCTCTTTCCACTCCTCTGCCCTGGCGATCTTGATGCATTTAGTGGCCCTTGCTTCCGGTGTCGGGAGCTCATTTGGTAGTTACGAGGAAGCTGCTTGCGCGAAGAATAAGGGCTTACAGCTGACACTAGCGGGAAAAAACCGTAAATGTACACTTTTGCAACAATGATTTTAAAATGCTTAAAATTTTAGAGACTTTTAAACATATTTTTATATCTTCACTTTTATATCTTTAAGCTTTCGAAATATAATTTGATATTATTTTTTAAAACATAACATAACCTATTTTTTAAAATGAATCCATAGTTCAGGACAAGATTCCATTTATGAAAAAAATGTAAATACTTTTTATGAAACCGACAGGAATTGCATTAATTCCTACTCGTTAATTCGTTAAATTTGGAAACTATATTCTGTTCTTAAATTATGAAATTTGATGCTCGAACTTTTTTTTGCAGTTATATTTTTTTCCCCAATTTTATCTTCTAATGAAAAGTAACCAATTTGTAACATATTTCGCCTGGTTTTGTATTGGACAAAAGTTCAATAATTAAAAAAATAACTATAAAACGTACAATAAACACCAAAAAATAGCCTACCAGGGGTCGATCAACACCAAACTTGAGCTGAACACTGCATTTGGATCATTTCGACCGCAAGTGTTAAAAATCGCTTAGTGCGCGATCTCTCCACCCTAACTGCTGGCGTCCTAAAAGGCACAGGGCCGCCAACGCGCGAGCGTTTTTTTTTTGTTTTGTTTTTTTGTTTACCGCGATTGTGATGCCGCGTGCCACAACCTGGTTTGCTTCTATTTAATGACAAACAAACAATCCAGCGCATTCGGCTGCATGGCATCGTTGCGAGATGCGGTGGAAGTACTGAGAGCAAAGCAGCAGCAGCAACAAAAAAAAACACCACACCGCAGAGTGTTTTCACACTTTCTCTTCCCCCAGTTCTCAGGCCCTGAGGGTGGTGGGGAGCGATTGAGCGGGAGGAGGGAATGCGGAACAGCTTAAACGCAATACGCACGTGTACGCCAAATGACGATTGGCCGTAAGGGCCGAAAGGGCGCACTTTTGTCAATTAGAAGATCGACCGATCGAAGGGAAACGATCGGGTACGGAAATGCATCTTCGGTGGCTGCGGTAAACCATTTCCGGTACACATACTTCCCTGCCGTAATGGGTGTGTTGGGTGCCCCCATCCACGGCTGGCAATCCATGAAACCTTACAAAACGCATCTGCATTTTTATGGCATTATTTTATTTGCTTTTCCAAACGGTGCCGACTCTCTTGCGTGAACGATCCCACGCGGTTTGAGAAGCAAAAAATTACCTACTCACTTCCTTCGGCTCACACCGGACGAAAATAAAGATTATTTCTGTTTTGACACCCCGCCTGAGAAGCGCGATGGCGCGTTTTCACCATTCACCGAGCACGGCGTCCACGTTTTCGAGCGAACGCAAATTTCCATACAATCGACCACTTTCAGCGACATTTAACGATTCGAGCCGAGAAAAGATGTTTCTGTCGGTGTGTATGGATGAGTGTCGGCCTTTGCAAATTGAAGGAAATACCGTGCAAAAGATCGCATTGGCTCTGCAGCACTAGAAAGAATAAACGCATGTTTTTTCATAAAATGCGAAAAACACGGGAAACATTTAAAATTTCGCACAAAACAGCTTAATAAGCCATCTGTTTTGAGGCGGACAGTTGATGCTTTCGATAGTGCGGCTGTTGAAAATTCGTTGCTAGTTCTCACTCGGAGTTTACAGATTCTGTAACACTTTAATGGGCTATTAGAATCTTATTTTAATGTTTATTACCATGTGTTCTGTAGTGAAATTGTCCGTTGAAGAAAGAACAATCGTTGCGCTGATAGCCTGTAATACTAAGGTTGAAGCTGTTAAGATAACCGATCTGAAAAGTGTGTTCTTAGGCACGTTTCATGTTTTATTTATGTATTGCTAAAAGAATGCTGGACATTATTGTAGCTGTAATTCATCCGTACAGAAACTCTCAAAGACATTTTCGCTGTTCAGATATTGATAGATGGTTCTACGAGTCCGGATTAAATCCCTTGTCGGTTTAGTCCAGCATTGATCCAAAATTGTGATGCAAAATTCGGTTTTAAAAAGTAAAGATTTAAAGACTTGAATATTCATTTAAATTTTTTTTTAAATAAAGCGTTAGTTTTGTGTTTATGCGTTAATTTTGTTGCTGAGTTCAGTGTTTCAGTAAAGCTCGAATTTTTATTTTAAATTTACTCTATTTAAATCATTCCTACAATGTTTAATGGTCCTAAATTGAAAACAAAGAAAGTAGAATATGAATTAAAACTTAATCACGAAAAAAAAGCACATGAACGCTTCTTTAATCTCTCCCTGAAATTCATGTTTCATTACAATTGAAACATCATAATATGCAACAAAACGCATAACGTGTGAAGAGTAATGGACAATGATAAGAACTCTCCCGCGCTGCTTTCCAAAAACTCTGTAATCGGTGGAAAAAAAACGTTTAAGTAACATCTCTTTCGCTCCGCCGCTCTTCATGTTCCATAGTTTGGCAAGCAATTCGGAAGCGAAGTGCGAAGACACTATTGTTCGCGCCCGAAATGCTCTTCCACATTCCCGCGCAAGATCCCGTTTTGTTGTGATGCAAATTTTGACACAAACACGCACCGCAGAAGAGCAGGAGAAGCAGGTTAATTTGCACTCCATGCGGGGCAGAGCAGCGAAGAATGCCAGCGTATTGTGCGCGCAGTGTCGAGTGCTTTTCCATTTCCAGATTTCCAACCGCGAACCACACACACACACACGCACACAAACTGCGTACGAAAAGCCCTCTTGAAGCTCGCTTGTAGGGGCTCCCGTTGAGCTTTTATGTTGGATTGTGTGTGTTATTTTCTTCCCTTTTCATGAGTTGCTCGAGTTTCATGAGCTGAACGGGGGGGTCGCCCGTGGGGAAAGAAACAACAAGGAGTAATAGTGGCAAAGAAAAACTAGCAAAACGACTAAATCATCTGCTGAGAGTGCTGGCCGTGCGAGAGGAGGAGAAAGAAAGAGAGAGAGCTTTTGAACCGATCGAGCATGAGCATAATCCTCCTCAAGCCTGCTGGGAGAGAGCATAATTTCTCTGCCGAGCATTGCATCGCCTACTTGTACCGAGCGCACTTGATACTACGCGCCCACTCAGCCCTTGCGTCTAGAGAAGTAAATTGTCTACACTGCTCCGTCTCGCTTTCGCATCGTTTCGCTCGGCTCTGTGTCGTTATCGCTAGATTGGGGTTTTTTTTTGTTATTTCCTTAAACCAACCTTCATCATCATCACCATCGTCATGAGCTAGCATTCATCTCTCGCTCTCTTCTTGCACTTCCCATCTCTGCCCGCTTTTCATTCATAGCCGTTGTGCCGTGGTCTTACCCGATTTTCCGGCACCTTCCCCCCGCCGTCCAGCATCATTCGCGAGTTCATTCGTGTGTTCATTCGCGGGCCGCCGCGCCAACACCGTTAGGTCGCTTCTTTTCCCGCTCTCGCTCGCGATGATTCATTTTCACGATCATCAAACCGCACGGCGTTGGTGGAGAAAGAGCCGAAGCATTAGCGCCAGCCGTGATCGCCGTCAGCAGCCATCATCATCATCAACGTCGGTGGCGGCGGCGGCGACGGCGCTGCCGACTGGCTGAGCTAACGGAGCAAGTCCGGGGTGGATGCGCACTCCGAAGCGAAACCCTGGACGGTGGACCACGTATCTACCGGGCTTTCAGTTTCCCAGCTGTCGTTGGCCCGAGTGCACGTGCGCGCGTCGTTCACTTCCTGGACACTCCTGGAATCAAACCGTCAAACTTCTGGTCGCTTTTCTTGGCTGTTGGAGGAACCGTTTTCGCTCCGGCGTGTATTTTCTTCCACCCCAATAAGTGCTGCGTGCTTTGGTTTGTGCGACGAAACGTGCTGGGATTTGGCTTCTAAAGCGTGTAGGAGAAAAAAAATCAGTGGTAGTTATCGAACGGAAAATAATTTAAACTTATCCGGAAAAATATTCAAATCCACAGTGTTCACATTTGTGTCAAATAATTTCAACGTACAATTGCGTGTGTTTTTGTTCCACAAAGAAGCCTTCGAATAGGGAATCTTCACTTCCCAACGATAAGTGCTGACATATCCGATATAAAATAAAACAAAGAAATACTCATCGTGTGTGTGTGTTTGCCCGAAGCCGCGAATTGTGTGTTAAACTAGTAGATCGTTGAAGAAAAAGATCGACAAAATTTGTGATCAGTGATCAACATAAACTGCGTTGAGCGTAAAATCGAGCGGCGCTGATCGTTCGAGCCCATCCTCGGAAAGGTACGTTTCAGGGATAAAAAAGGAGTCCACAAATCACGAACAGCAAACGAAAGACTGTACAAGCGACGAACCCGACAATTATCGATGCAAGCAATCTTAATTAATCAACCATTCTGTTCTAGCCCAAGCTGGGCGATGAAAGCTCGAAATCAATTGGTAGGGAGGCAAGCGGACAAAGCACTTGTGCCGATGCTCCTGAGGAACGGGGCAATTTCAAATAATAATTAAACATCTCGAGCGATTTTGTGAACTCCCCACGATCGCTGGGAAGCACACAAACCCCTTCGGAACGGCTAATCGAAACATATGTACACGATTACGCCGCTGTTAAAGTCGTACCATAAATCCGTCCTGCTACTCTTCCGACCAATAAATCCGACCAATATCAGTCGTTGAGTCGTAAAGCGCACTCTTTCTCCGTAAAGATGGAGGCGTGTTTTCTCGCATGGCTTTATTTTATTGCCCATCCCAAAACCTCAACAGCCCTAGTGAAACGAGAAGATACCAGCAGCGATACCGACCGATAGTTGCACGATTATTCTCTTTTATTGTGTTTTGTAGCTGGTTGTAAAGCGTGCACTAAAGAGTGAGGCTTGCGGTAGGGATCGACTGTGAGTTACACCGTGACGATAACAGGATGCAATTTTCGATTAGCATGCAAAACAAGCACGATTTTAATTAAACTTAAACTGCCCTCTCCCGCACATCTGGAAGAGTCTGCGAAGAAGTGCCCGCGAAATGCATACATTAAGTGTACCGATCGCAGAAGCAACACACTCGGGAGGATTAATTTTACCTCATTTTTCTATCGCTTTCCTGTGTTCTTCTCCGATTCGTTCGCCGCTGCATAGAACCTAGAGAGCATGATGATCCCGATGTGCCCCTTCTTTCCCTCGCCCTGGGAAAGATTCAAAAGCGAAAGATGACTTCAACGGTCGGGGTTTTGTTTTCTCTCTCTTTCTCTCTCACTCGTACCCGCTTAGGTTTTGATCGAACGAGATTCAATCAGGTTCGATCGGGTCGATATCGTGTGTAATGCGGCAGAAAATTGACTTCTCCGATTCTTCGGTCGGTGCCGGGAGCAAATTGTTGATACCTCGTCCCTCTGCACGTGTGTCGAATCCGCTGCTACTAGCTGTCAATTGGACTGGGACAGAAGGAAATTACACGCACTGGGAATGCGTTTCGTTGTTGCGCCTGCGATCGCATTCAACCCTTTGTCGAACGAGCACTCAAAGTGAATTTTTTGTTCGTGTTTTGGTGAATGAATTCCGTTTTTTTTCTATCTAAAAATCCTAATTTCTTTTTGTAAAGGAATAAATATTTCAAGAAATAAAATCTATTTTTATTTATTTTTACCATCTGTAGAATTGTTCATGTTTATATAATTGACTTCAAAAGAGTATTTTTGGCATTTATTTTCTCACGAATTCGTTTCCAACCACGCGTATCGATCGATACATGACTAACTTTCTATCGATTATTGCACTTTTTAACACCTCTCAAATTTATAACATTTTTAACCACAATATTGCATATTATTTATTTTACATTTTAACATTGTTGGGAAAATAGACGAGCAACACTCGATCTAACATCGAGTCATGAAAATAAAAACCACAGCTTTTTGTGCCTCATCCAACCAACCAATTTACATGTCGGCGCAAACTTTCATGGACTGCCGACCGGTGCATAAACAGTACATAAAATTTTACATTTTTATACACCGCTGTTTGTTTGGCGCTTTGTAGTATCTTTCTCCTCCCTCGCGGACATTTGCTTTAATACAATTATAAAACCAAACGAACCTCGTCCACTAATAACCACTTTCACTGCTCGACGTTTCGACGATTTAGCGCGGCCCCGTGAAACCGGGACGGTGATAAACCCGCGGCATAATGCGGAATAACTTATGTTACGTTCCGTGGCGACCAAATAAACAATCGGGGCCCGAGCCAAAATTCAGCATAGATGTGTCGAGTTTTTTTTAACTTTTCGTACAAACGCCGCCACCACCACAGCTTTCACCACCTCGGATGCTCACGGAAGCTGTGAATTGTTTTCCACGCGCGCATGACGCTCCGCCCGGGGTGGGTGGAAAGGATGGATGGATGGATGGATGGAAAGCACCGACTGGAAGTGAAGGAAGAAAAAAAACACGGCGGCATCGGAGGTTTTGCGTATGTAAAACCACATTCATATTGCCATAAAATGGATCATAAATTCGTTCGCGACCGTAAAACCGATTCCGTTTACCACGGAACTCTTCTCTTCTCTTTCTCTATTCACTCCTCTCGTCGACTTTTTCAGTAACAAAGTTCATCATCCATTTAAAACCTATTAAATCGCTAACCGACATCGAATGGGTTTAAATTTTTACTGCTCCTCGTGCTCGACTTGGAATTGGCAATCGCCAGCACGGTATGGCGTAGGGAATTTTGCAGAACCGATCCAATAGGTGCAGTAGGTCCAGATTTTTGGGCAAAAAACGAGGCTAATCCGGTGGATTGTGCTGGTAATATGCGGGGCCGCAAATAAAAGACTCTCCCGCCTTTGTAGGCCACCCGTGGCTACCGGACAATATTGGAATTGTCCCCGATTTATGGCTCCCGCCTAGAAACAGCAGCAAAAGAAATCCGCGTAACAAAACAGGTGCAATTGTAAGATGGGCTGCAAAATAAAACAAAAAACAAGCAAACCGCAACATAAGTACGATCGATCTGCTTTCCGGTTTTCCTTTCCCGAGTGCCACCGTTTCGGAACGCTCCCAATTTTTCCATTTCGAAACCGGCTTCGAAATGTATCGGAGTTTCGGAACCGAGTCGAACGAACTGGACAGACTGCTAGATACTTATAAAAAAAATAGTTGCCACTATCCCGTCGAACGATCGAATTATTAACTTCAACCGACTCAGATGAGTTGATTGAGAGAAGGGAGAGAGAACAAAATTCGGATTCGTCGCTTACCGTATCTGCCCTCCCGATGCACCACCCCGCGGGTAACAGTACATTTCTGAGCAAACAAAGTGACGGATGTGTCAAAAAAAACCTAAAATACAAGCGCCGATCATTGCACGAGGCCTACTTTTCTTCAGCATGAGGCTGCGGTCTATTAGATCACTCGCACGTCACGGTGGATGAAAAACATTCTCACACCGAAACAATTTCGCAAAAAAATGACCCAAAAATAAACCACGCCAGAACCGGGCTCGTGAACGAATTTTTGTCAATATTTGCCCTCGAATCCGCTATGTTGCTTGGAGCGTTTTTTTTTTTGTTTTTGTTTCGGTGAAAGCCGCAACCCGGAACCGGGTTGACAAAATTCTTCGCGAGCCCGTGACGTGCAACGGATCGGTTTCGATGACCGCAACACATTTGGCGAAAAACATTAAAATGCGATACGCAAATAAGACCCCATTCCGAACATTGGAAATTTCATCAACAAGGTGTTAACTTTCCTGGCATATACTGGCACCGACCGGGACTCCAATTAGCTATACCGAACTCTAAACTAGGCGTGCGATGAGTTCGGATAGACCACACGCAAATACATATTTAAAAAAAGCAATATCGTCCGGAAACGAATTAAAAGCAACCAGAACACCAGGTCGCCTCCCTTTTTAATTTTAATCAATTTAACGACCATCCAACGAATGTGGACGAGCGGGTGTGCGTTTGTTTTCGCCTCTGTTGCTGTGCTCACAGCCAATTTATCCTCGCAAGCCGGTCTCCCCGGAAGCAGTCTTATCTCAGCAATGAAGCCTCATAATCTTCCACCCAAGAGGGGCCATCATTAAGACGGACTTCGGACGGACGGAAATTCTGAGTCCGACCGATTTGCGGACAAACGGATTTCAATAACGGAACGGGGTGAAACATTCATGAATCTTAAAGCGACACGATAAGCCGCACGGTGCACGCTTGTAAGCAGTTTAATTAGTCGCCTTAAAACCCAAAATAAAATTTAAGAAAAAAAACAACAACAAATCCGATCCATAAATCTTGCCACACATTCGCACATGAGCGATTTGCGCCGTGCCGGTGGGATGAATTTTTTAATTAAAATTCGGTATTTGGGAATAAGAAGCAAAAACCCCGTTTTTGTGGTTTGAAGTGGCTTGAAGCAAACAATAGTCGTTCTTTTACCGGCCAAACAAAACCCAAACACACACACCCACACCAAAACACCTTCTCCCGTCATGGGATTTTGATAAACGAGCAAACACATAAAATGCAGCTTCCAAGTGGTTTGAGCGAGAAACGACGATTCTTGACGTCTTCATATTTGTTCCTCGATGCACGACGACTGTTCGGTTTTGTTTATTTTTCCATCGTCTTAGGTAGCTTGCTTAATCTGTGACTCGCTTTGGTATGGAGAAAGATGCGACATGATACCGGAATGCAAATAAAGCCTCAAGTCTGTGTGTCATTTGTGAGGCTGTGTAGCGGTGAGTTGTTATCATGAAGGCTGATTTTTTTTCAGTGACGAAAGATAAGCTTCCTTGCGTTGGAATGATGGGTAAAATTGTAGGGTAACAACCTCAAACTAGACTTTCTTAAGGTGGTTAATAATAAATAATTCCCACCGTTCCTTTCACAGGGCAGTGTCTGAGACCAAAATAATCAGTCATAGTATTACAAACAACATTCTTTAGCACCAAATGATTAGCCTAATTTTGAAAATAAACATAAACATCTCTTCGAATGTCAGGGACTTTTTTGACAAATCTGTTTT
>JXXA01009367.1:0-11226 GCA_000956255.1 Anopheles punctulatus | reverse complement strand
ATAAAACAAAAATTGAAATGAAACGAAGCGAACGTGACACTGTTTTCAGAAACAATCTATATTATTTTATTCGTCTCTTTTCGTACTTCGAAACCGAAATGGAAACCACATGGGAGCGCCTTTTGGAAGGCTTTAAAAATCTTTCATTTCTAATGTCTCGCTAGAGTCGACATTGACCTTGAACGTTACCGACTTTGCAGCTTCTGTTGGCGTTGTTTTTACTTAATTTGCATTTACATGCATTCTCGGGTTGCGAGGGAACCGCAAGCACGCCCAGTCACCTTAGCGTGCGCTCACGGGAAAGGACACGGCCAGTAGTGAGCGCGTGCCGGTTCCACGGCCGGTAAGCTAGCAGCACACGTCATGGCCGAAAAGAGATTGATACGATTTACGAACGGCACCACCGCCGTTATCACCAACCGCTCGAGAGTGCTTAAAAGCAGGACCGAGGACGGACTGCCATGCAGACACAAATTATGCTAATTTATGTAGCGCCGTGGGTACGTATGTGGCAAGGGCTGCGTAAGGGTTGCCGAAAGGAGGTACCAGAAGCTGCTGCTGGTGCTACCACTTGTGTGTTATGCAAATTTTTGCATATCACCAGCATCGTAATGCAACGTTTTAGCCGATCCTCTTTGAGCTGTTACTCGGCGCTGCGCCGCAGTGGGATTGTGTTTTAGGTGAGTGTTTTGTTGGTGAGCAGTTAGTTAGGAACATAAATTATCGGTTGTATCTGTTGTGTGTGCTCTCGCCGGGTGATGTTACGCGTCCATCCGTGGAACTTTTTTTTTTGTTTTTCGCTGTTGGTTTCCATGTTTCTGTGAACGTTGCCGGATGCAACGTTCGGTTGGACGTGTGATGCGAGTGTATGTTGTATGCTGTTAAAATTTACACGTGCTCTTGTGTGTTTTACCTGCTTGTCATTTTCCTGATGGACGGGACGGATAAGATGTGTATCACAATAATTTAATTTGGTTCGTTTGTTGAAGTTTCTTTTGCTGGTTTTATTCTTCCATCGTAACTATGAACAGACTGTTATGGCCACTGTTTTGTTATAAGAAAGGTGTGAGGGAACAGGTTTTTGATTTGAGCTAAAAAACTTGTTTTAAAGACTTTTTTAGCAAATTTATCAAATTGTTTTATATAGTTGCTATAATAGACTGTGATAACATAAACTCCGTGTAAAAAACCCTTGTTTGGTGGAGGCGCCTGGTGTTTAACATCAATTGTGAAACTTCCATAAAGATTTTTGGAAGTATGTGATGCTCATAGTTCCAAGAGGGTTCCTGAAAGTGCTCACTAAACGTAAATTTGGCTCGCTGATTCCCCACCGTGTATTGGTATAATGTACCCCCGAGTGGTTTATTAACAATTCAATGAAGCTGCAAAATCTACCTCTGTTTTTGTTGTATTGTTCAGCGATTTATCACGGTTCAGATTATTTCAGTTATGATGGAGATTTTTTTAATCTTTTTTGTGGATGTACGTGAAAACTTAAAATGTATGTCTGATAATGACACAATGAAATTTATTCATGAACGAGCTGAATGTTCAGCTACTTAACTCGGTGGAAAAATAATGCAATATGCATGTATGAGCATATTGAGGTGCAGCAAACTTTTATTCCCTTAATTTGCGATTAAATTTGAATTCATTTATAACATAACCCATGCGTGATGAAGGGGAAATGGAAAATTTATTTATACTATTGTAGCCTTGCTGTGTCTGTGCGCTAAAAAAGTATGTATCATAGATTGAAAAAGCTTGTCTTGATAAGTAACGATGGAAACAAGCACTTTTGTAAATCTTAATTCTATTCCTGGAATAAAATCTCATTACTAGCAGGTTCCTTTCATCAATTAAATTAACTTTACGGTGCTCTTTGTAGTGCGTGCAACCCGGAGCGTAATGATGGGCGTATCATTATGATAAGCGATACAAAAAAATAGGCCCAACTTGTGAAAGCCAGCGATTAGTGATTCGCTTTTTATGCAAATTAAGCCACTGGCGCTGATACGGAGCACCATGTGCTGGATAGATGAAAAGAAAAGTTTAATTACTGCTTTCGAGTTTAATCAAACAACATGAATAGGCTGATTGTACAGCCGAATTTCTCCTAAGTATGGTGATTGTAAGCGATGGACTAGCTTCGGTTCAAAGATGCATCTTTTGGCTGGGCCACGTGTGCGACTCATTATGCTTGAAATTATGCAGATGATGATCAGGACTCTATTTTATAAATACGTGTATGTTTGGCAGATGTTGGTGTTTTCGCAGAGATTATAGTGCTGCCTACAGATTTCGTTTCGTAAAATTTTCAGGAGCTTAGGATTAGAATCATGGGTAGAGGTATCCCATTTTGATTTGCGGTACGTCCGGTACGATGGTATATTTTACTTTCGGGAAATTTAAGAGAAAAAGTATGGAATATCATTAAGATTCACATAAAATATTCCTAGGATCCGTCTATAGATGTTTTGTTGCAAGAAGAAGTATTGGTTCGAGAAAAGCATTTTCATGCAGGTTATTCTATGCAAAGAAACATAATTGCTCGGGAGGCTTAGATTATGTACAGGCTTATGGCTAAAGGTAATCAATTTTACGCGTTTTGAGCTAGGTAAGTGGAAGTAACATAAACTAGCTAACGTGCAAGCATAAGGGTTCTTCCACTTCACTTTGTCGCGTTTAGCAGTGAACTTCATTTTGCTGGTGGAATAAAATAGAGATCAAAAGCTGAAGTCAAAACGAGAGAAATATGGAAGGAGTCTTAAAATGCGTTTGTGTGGTTTGTTAGCGTTTTTAAAACCTTTTGATAGGGAAAAATAAAATAAAGGTTAACTCTTCCTTCATTATTTAGATGACATCGTTCTCGTATATACTCTGATGTTGTACTTTTGTTTTCTCGTACTTTTTTATTACCTATTACAAGCACACTTATCGCGAGCGAAATCTTCATTGGATCGGTTAACCATATGTTAACCGTGAACGAGGGAAATGTATTTTTTCGCATTCGAAATCGGCAAATTTCCTTTTTTCGGTTGAAATAGTCGGCTGGTAAACCGAGAAGAAAAAAACCGTAATTTAAATGCAAATAAGCCTGTGCAAGAAATAGGCGAGAAATGCGATGGCTCATCATTCAATTTGTTTCTGGGCGCGCACGTACAGCACTCGGGGATTACGTCTCGAAGGCGTGGGTGCGCGCGAAAGAGTGATATAAATAAAAGAATTAATGGTATGTATTGCACCGGTGACATTCGATTAGCGTAAATTCGTATAATACGTACTGTGAATTATTTAATCAAGTCAGAAAATGCGAGAATACACCAGGTTCTTTTGGTGTGTCGCAAACAAAGGTTGGAAATGCGTTCGCTAAACCGTGGGGTAATAAATTTGAGGTGTAGCAACCGTGTAAGCGGGAATACATTTGTTTGTAATTCGTTTACATTGGAATGTGTTTTACCGCGAATGAATAAAAAAGCATCGTATTATTTAAAACGATTGGCCATGGGAGCAAAAAAAAAACAAAATTGAACGTCATTCTGAATGTTTCGCAGTAAATTGAGATCATTTGTGTTGTTGGTTCGTCATTACAAGGACTAAGTGGCCTTTTTGAAGGTTTCAAAATTATTATTTTTATTATAAGATTTGTGGGCAAATTTATGGCTTAATTTTTGGTAAAATGATTTTTGTTGTACCAAAACAATTGAAACAAATTTTTATTGAATGTGCTAGGAAATAGCTGTCTACAATTTTATTTATTTCCTGTCTTGCGTTCAACAAAATCATTACCAAACCATTTCCAAATAGGCTAGAAATTGGGTAATTATAGATTAGCTAAGAGGTAAAGTTCTCTAACAAAGACACAAACGTAAAATACACGTATCAAAACTGTATACAAATTGAAATAGCATTAAATTCAGAGGATCTAAAAGTGTGCTTGGGATGTTGAATTTTTCGTGCACCTCTTGGGGTTGGGCACCAACTGTCTGCAATGTGACCTAGAATTCGGTCATGAAATTCACTAATGTCAATAAGCGATGTGGTACCGGTGTCGCAGCGAGAGAATTCAGCGCTTGAATTCCTCCCTGTGGAGTTAAAGCATTCAGCGTGTTTGTACAGTAGTTCTCCCAGAGCTTAAAGGGAAAACCCACGGATATGATAAAATTTGCTTGCCCTTCTGGGAAAGTTTGCGTGGCAGTGCCTTACAGATAATCGCACTCCTGGATGGAATGTTGATCCCATTTCCATTTCCAACGCCTTATCTGCATCCCCGGCGTGGGTACAGCTACCTAAAAACGGTATAATAGAAACGCTACCGTACCCCTAGGTCTTGACCCTTTGATCGTGCACGGGGGTGACTATTATTACTTCCTTTAACACTGCCCTACCGGTTCTAGATCGGTTCTCACCTTTACGAAAAACGGAGATAAGAAGCAGGCGGGATTCACGGTAAAGGTCGTTTGATGAAATGAAGCCGATAGAGATGTTTATGGGTTGAGACGCATAATCCAGAGGCTAGAATATGTTTTTTTGTTTGTTTGGTAGATGGAAGGTAAAGCCTACGATCACATTTTCGCCCTTTTCCTACTGCTGGGATAATTGAAGGGGGCAGACTTTTGGGCGCTTGCTAGGTGCAATTTTACCGGGAATACATGTTTTTATCTCTTCGATAGCTCCATATCGGCGTGTGTCTATCGCTCTAGCCTATAAACGCGGTAATTTTAGGTTAATAAAATGTGATTGAAAATGTATTTACACAAAAAAGGGCCATCTCGGGGGATGTTATTTGATTGAAAATGGGTATTCTTGACTCATGTTTGTTAGTTACTGAAGGGTTTTTCTTTTCAATCATATTAAATTACTTGGAAGGTAGATTTGAAAATAGCTTTAAGTAACGCTTTAGTTTTGCATGATCCTGAAACACTGTCTTAAAATCTATTAAGCTTTAAAGTCTAGCTCTAAGAACAACAACTAATACAGCTTGCATACTCGTGTCGAGTTTCGTAGCTGTATTTTTGGCACGAAACCATCGTCTAATGAGCCACCATTGTCTCCAAACGGGCGCCCTGCTTGGTGTCCACCCAACCAACTCGGCCAAAACATCCGTCTCGCTCGCCAACTTGGGGCGGCTGGCTTGGTTTGATATTCACCCTGCGGTTAGTTGATTGTTTTTTCGACCGCTCCACGAAGAAACGACGCGACGATGGAGACGTAGTCCTAAAACGAAGTGTTTAAGTTTGGCGTGCTAGCGAAGTTGTTGAGGAAAAGAATTTCCCGAATATCACACTAATTAACATCGTGTGGTTAGTTGTTAGTGGAAAGGGTGAAGGAAAGTTGGAAGGAAAAGGCGGGAAGAGGGTAAACTTTACACTGCTCCGCGGATAATCGTAGTGGCTCGGGAAGAGTGGTAATGAAGTGCAAATTAAGAATACTATTTCACTGCGCGCTTTGCGGCGACCGTCGAGAGAAACTTGCGCTGCAAAGGAAAGGTGTTAGCTTTAAAGCAAGTTTCAAGCTCGCAAATGGCTCATTATGAGCCTGGATATGGTATTATAATGATGATGACTTTATGAACGATCTGCACTCGAACGCCTTTTGTACACGGAACAGAAGTTTTAGCGATACTTATTTCCATTACACATGATGGTGGTTTAAAAGTGGTTTTGTACATTGCATGCATTTGCATTAGTGTATAAGGTTTGTTACATGGAAACTCATTATATGAATAGCATTTGAGGAAGCACTAAACAAAAGATTCATTATTGAAATTATTTTTAGTATTTATATTTACAAAAACAGGAATTTCATAAGATGAATACATTCTTTACACTTTTCCTGCAAATTCTGTGCCAACCAGATGGTTTCATTCGGAATCGTTCACACTATCACATACACTCGATCATCCGAGACCAAATCATCAATGGAACCTCGTGCATGTGTGGTATCAACTGGCTGTCATAATATTTCATTTCACCAGCAATCATTTTTCATTTTACTCGCGTTCGCATTCAGCGAGCAGGACTTGTTGTCGAGCTAACGCCCCATCCTAAAGTTCCACACGATTTCTATTCCCGAAGTCAGAGAGAGCGATCGGAGTGCAGGAAGCTCATTGTAACTATCGCTTGATTAATGATACGCTCCGTGCGGGAAGTAGGTAGAATGCTTTTTTTACAACCTATCTGTAGCTTACGAGCACACGCAATAGCTTCACGCCAGGCAGTCAGACGGACGAGTTGCCACATCTGCACGGATTCATTATGCGTAGGTGACAGGGAGAGATTCTTTTCATGAAAAAGCCTTTTATTTTCCCATTAAAAGCATGAATTGTTTATTAAAACCTTTTTCTTTTATCTACGTCTCACTCTTTTTCTTTCTCGCACTGTATGTACTGTCGCACTCTATGAGAATACGTTATTTAACGAGACAAGGAATTTGTATCAAAATATTAATTATATGCATGATAATAAATATCTACAATATCTAAATGTTTACGTCAAATTAACACATTATATTATTCGTTATTTTGGCTTAATTAAAGATGATTTCGTTAAACATACTTTTGGTAAGACGTATTAAAAGAGTTTATGTTGAGATGTGTATCATTGAAACTTAGACGTACGTGGTAATCTGGTTATTTTGTATCAGTATGATTTTTTTTAATGTCAGTATTTGTTTGTTATAACAACTAATCCGAATTTGAATGTTATCATGATTATTTTTTAAAATTATTCTATGCTTGAATGAAGCTTTCTTAAAAATATTTGCTAAAAATATTGCTAATAACTGAGTATCTAAAATAAGCTCGTAAGACAAGGTGAGCAATCTTTTCCACAAACCTTGCTAAAACTCACAGTGTTTTGTTGACTGATTTCGTCTTTAAACCGTTCAAATCGTTTGTGAATTGAGAAATCAAGCACTGTTTAACTATGTGACTAATGTGGCGCAGTTTGTGCTTCCCATTCCAATAACGCGTAACGTAAGCCAATTTCGACTACAAATGGAACGTGCTGTCGCGTTGAGGCGTGTTCGTGGCCCGAGTAATCCGTATTTTTCATTAATTTTCCGTTGATTGATGATGCTCTGGCCCCGAAAGAACCGAGCGAACCAACGCACGCCGGCTTGGGCACGGTACATTTTTCATCATCTCATAATCATCATATTAGAACATAATCTGCTGTCAGTGTCACTGTCGTTTCGGACGGGCTTTCGGGCAGTTCGTTTCGCGATCGATTCAATTTTTTCCAAAAACGCCACAACGTGACTACGTTATTTGGAGAGTTCGCGTGATTTCATAGTGCCCGGTTATTGGTTAACAGTTTATCAAATTTTGGAGTTTGTATCCATGTCGGATCTGTAGATTTTACGGTTGTAATTTTTACATAAAACAATGTTCAGGTTTGCCATTTGAATCGGAAAATTTACATTCCTTCCAATAATGAAAAATTCAATCACGTTGATTGCATAACCTGCCAATTCAGACATCAAACACCTTTTTGTCAAGTGGTTGAAAAGATTGTTTTTATAGCTTATAGCTATTTTTGCTTTGCCAGCTTGATCATTCAGTTCAGTTTGCCTGTGACCATACCGATTAGATATCACCGATTGCGTTCCATTCGATGCGTTTTTATTTCAACTTCACGCTCCATACATAAAACTTCCGTGTGACATGGAAATCCGCACTGCCTGTCAGCCCATCATACCGTGCCAGCGTGCAATAGTATTTCTACGACTGCCATATATGACGGCATGCTGGGGAACGATTTTTGGAACGAATAGGTTGCAAATTTTATTTGTCACAGCGTGAAGTGAGATACACATGTCGCAGTGATCGGTGCACACCACGGGAATTTCGATTCAGTGTCCAGTAAGCTAGTCGTTTATTTTCGCTTGAGTGACAGCTGGCGAGTTTTTATAAGTCGAGTGTCGTTCAAAGAATATCCAGCGTGACATATGTTTCACAAGTGTTGTTGCTATTTTTTATATTAAATAGGAACGGCCTGGTCGTATTGTTAGCCAATTTGTAGCAACTAAAACAATTACAACTTTTCTGTAGTAGTTATCGCATACTAACCGGTTGAAACTTACCATGGTAGGTTGCATAGATTTGATTATTTCTGTAAAATAAATTCGCTTGAATTTTACAGCCAATCAAATATTTGTAATTCAACGTGCGTACCTCCGTGAACCCTGCTTGAAATTTAGTGGTGCTTTTTACTTATGCTGCCAATATCGGAAACATGAAACGACTCAAGTAATATTTGATTACCAGACACGCGTCGGGTGTTTGGAATGCAGCGCGTTGAGGGGAAGGTTGATACACATGTTTGCCCATTTACTCGTCAAATCCCGGTGTAACACGATGCACATGGCATCGGCTAGAATTTGCACCAAGCCAGCACATCTAACGCATCGCCGTTTGTATATTTGCAAACGCGCCGAAACGCGCAAATTGTTTCGAATGGTGCATCAAGACGGGAGATGTTTAATCAAATTTTGCTCCCGGATTTTGCATACACGCACAGAAATACACTCACACTCATTCTCTCTCTCTCTCTCTCACACACACACATTCACACACGCATACACATCCCAGCATAAATAGTATTCGGCATTCGGTAACCCGAGCAGCGCACTCAAATCAGATGAAATTTATCATGCACACGTATTCACGTTTTAATTACAATCGCATACGAAAATAATTATGCACACTGCACCGATAATGCATTGGGTGAAATTCAATCAATGGCGAAATGCAAATGGACACGTAGGTGCGCTCTAGATCGCTCGGGTGTGTCGATGTATCGATATGAAAGTTGAGATTTATGATAACCTTTGAAATTCACATAATTTTAATGAGCGATTGCAGCAACAAACGCGTTCGATTTTTCGAATGCGCTGTATGCTTTTTATTTTGGCGTGGGGAGTTGTTTGCTCGCCTGGGTGTGTTTGTATACTACAAAGTGGTTAATATTTTTGAAAACGTTGTTACAAGCGGTGCAAATATTATTGCAGCCGATTGTGATAGGTTTGTTTGTTTTACCGGTTTAAACATTTCTCCTATTCAATATACTTTTGCCTTTGTACCGATGCACTGTATGAGTCAAATAATTGAACAATGCATCGCTTGCTGTAGACACCGCGTAAAGCAACATGGCACTCGTTTATTGTGCCGGAGGAAAGCACATTATAAATCGTGCCGTACAAGAATAGATTTCGTGCGGGCTGCTGCACGTGGCCGTGCGACAAGCGCTAATCGGGCAACATAAGCTCTTCACTTTTCGCTCGGAAACATTTCGCACGAAGAAAGCGTAAAACTAAATTATTTCAGCCTCGGTGCGAACGTTTGTCATAGTTTTATGCGCATCCAGAATGATGATCGTGTCTTTTCTCTAGAGCTCGAACGCCTCGAAATACGAGCCGCGCGTCATGGAAATGCGACAGATGCCAGTGCCGAGCTTGGCGGGATTAGTTACCGGTTCGCGGATGTGCCAATCATACAGAAAACACTGCTTGCACAGGTAGTGCTTAAGAAACCGGAAACTAAATAGAGAAAAAGTTTGCGTTTTGAAATTGCCGCCCGCTCTCGAGTGGGAGCGCGGAAATAGGATATTTGCGAGTAGCGAAATTTTGTGGGCAAATTTTCGGCTGCGTACGCCATTCGAACGTAATCCTCATTCATGCGACCGATTTCTCCGGTTGGAGTTTTTGACGCATTCGAGCACCGGGCGGTAAGAGATTGGATATTTTAAGCAGCACAAATTGGGGCTCTACCCGCTCTCTCTCACATACACACACACATACTCGTAGTCGGCAGATCTAAAATCTGTATTTTCCAAGATTCAACGCGCGATGAGGTTCTGGGCCCGGAGCTAGCGTCTTGACACAACATCTAGAATGGAGGAACCGTGCGCTCTTCCGACGGCGCATCTTCACCATCGTCAAAGACAAACTTTTCCAATTCTTCAAAATGGTACCGTTCGTCACCGGAGCCTCCCTTTTACCCGTTCTGCTCCTGCACCGACGCGTGCGCTACCGTCAAGTGGTTTCCTCCGGTGGGAAAATGATGACAAATCGATCGGGAGATTACCCGCGGCACTTTAACGCGGGCAAGTTCGAGGTTGATGAGAAGAAGGTAAGCTTTCCGTAACGACTTTCGTCAAGTAGAAGAAACACAAGAACGCAAAAGTCAACTGCCGCCTTAGGGAGCATTGCTTGGAGTTTTCCTAGTCTGCAACGAATTATAAGCACGCCAACCATCTTAAGTTTGGGTCAAGTAAGTGTGCGCCTTAAGTGTAGGTTAAGTTGTCCAGCATTTTTCAATGAATGAAGTATACACCGAGTGCCCAACGACACTTGTGCAACACTCCTGAAGGAGTCTAACTTACGCCACATAAAATCGGCAAGTCCAGTTCGCTTAGGTCGGTTGTGTAGTTTTGTGGGTCGCACCGTATCTGAATGATAAATGTATTTTCCAACACCACGACACAAACCTTTCCCGTTTGTGATAACTTTGTGTCGAGATTTTGACTTTATTTGTTTCAGTTTATGAGTCTCATGACAGGGTTCAGATTTTGGGTCGTGAGTGAGAGTAATTTTGAAGAATTTCGTTCGTTCCCGTGTCCGAAACACGGACATTTAAATATCCTACTGTGGATGCACTGTAATGAAGGCGGCATAAGTGACTTGAATGGCGCAGGTGATGGTACTGAGACGAGCAACACTAGCACCATTCGAGATCGCTGCATGATTTGTCGCGCCGAGTGGCAGCCCGGTTCAAGTGCCCTGCTGAGTCGTACCGGTGACCTCTGCAATAGACGCTTAACAGTTCGTAAAACTTCTCGACGCGATGCGGAGTTTATGGGTGACCAACCGGTCAATCGTGGTGTGTGTGTGTGGAGGAAAAGGACGTTCTGTTGGAAAGGTGCTAGTTGTTAGTGGATGGATATAAATCATTGATGATTTACAGTGCTCTCACCATCGTCGGCTGCAGCGACACCCGTGCTGCGGGTTATTTGAACAAAAGAAAGTTCATCGAGTGTTTGAAGTTGATTTGAAAGATTTGGGCAAGTAGGTTTTAAGAGATTTATCAAACTGCTTCGATTCTTGTCATAACGAACGTTTTTCATGCACTATTTCATCGGATTACAGTGGTTGCCAATCTGAGTTCCAACTAGAATTAAAAGATTTTGGAACATTGAGCTATAAATGCAATGTTTATATTTCCTT
>JXXA01009366.1:0-40150 GCA_000956255.1 Anopheles punctulatus | reverse complement strand
TAAACTGTCCTTCGCCAAACACTGATAGCAAATCTTGCATTCGAATATTCAACCTACATTCAAAATCGGCTACTTACCCCGCGCATGGTTACACTGTCGCCCTTATCGCCCTTCGGTCCTTGATCTCCTTTCGGCCCAGGTCGTCCCTGAGAAGTGACCAAAGTGAACAAAGGAATAATGAAAGAAAAAATGCAGGTGTGAAAAACAATCGAACAATGTTCGGATTTTAATGAGCACATTTCTAGGTCGATCGATCGATTTCATTGTCAAGCACATATTGGACGCAAGCTCTCTCATCGATTAAATGATAATTATAGAGACAAGTGAGACGAGCAGTGGTAAATTTTTATTATGATGATAAGCAGGAGTTTTTTTTAAATAAAACATGACTTAAGCAATTTGGATATTGAAAAAGGCCGTACAAATTGCATACTTTTAGGTGAATCTATCTGACGTGTTTTCACGCTCACTACTTACCGGCCACGTTTCTCCCATGCCACCGGGCTTCCCGGGTGGTCCAATCGGTCCCGGCGGGCCCGTCTTCCCCCGGCGTCCCCGCTGTCCACGTTCGCCTTTGTCGCCTTTGTTTGCCTGCGTTTGTCGAAAAGAGACAGTGAAACGTGAATGAACGCGTACGAGAATCCCATCAGCGCTTCAAAAAGAAATGTAATTGTCGAATAATTAGCATCCCGCCCACGCTGGGTGGATGATCCCACGCTTCCCACCGTCTGCTGCGGAATTCAATTAAGCGTGTTACGCGCACCAAGACACGGCTTCCCACACGCTGGTCCCATGCCCGGTGAGTGTAATTCTTTACGGAACTAATATTTTTTCAACTCGTTTCGCTCGTTTACTCTTTTGCCCTGTTCGGCTGGAGGGGGAAATGTTTGGATGCAGTAGAACGAGGCAGAAATGCCATGAAAGGATGGACTACGTGTGTGTGTGTGCTTGCATGCGATGCGGAAGGAAGAATGGGTGCATATTGTGCAGATACTGCACCGGGACCGACGAGCTTTTTTTTGCCCAAATCTATTCGTACGCCTGTGTGTATGCAACGCTCTGCATGCATTGCTCTGCTGCATTGAGTGGCAGGTCCCACGGAAGTGAACAATGTTAGGAAGCTAATAAAGTACAAACTGCTACTGTGTACCCTGTTCCCTCTGTTGCAAATTCTCCTTTTAGTATGAGAACATTTTTTTTTACCCCCGCACAGCTTCCGTCTGTGTATTATGGGAGCAAGAACGAGGGGTAAAAAAATCGGACCCGCTGTTCGTCGTGACAGGGCGGGCGAAAACGAGAGAACAGAAGTGCAACATCATTCCCAGCATTCATGCGAGCGTGCAGCATCACAGGAAGAAGGGAGGGGGCCGGGAGGGGGTGTTGCTTTTGTTTGAAAACGGCTACATATCTACGGCTCGTTCGTTCGTTGAATAGATCTTTTTACGAGCAGTGCTGCCATACTATGTGTGCTATCCCGTGCGTCGTTCTCGTTTGCATGGTTGGTTCCGGTTTCCAGCCGCTACCGGGTAGTTGAAATGCTTCCAGATTTTTTTCGTGCCCGCTCGCTCGCCGCTGCCATCTGCTCCGTGCAGCCGGAAAAGGGAATGTGAACGATGTCACATAAATTGTCCAATAAAGTTTGCCCCGGGCAAGTGAGCCAGAGCGCAAAAGAACGAACGAACTAGCGAACGAACGAACTAAGCGGCGGGCGGGCAGTGAGCGGCAACCTGACCCGGTGTGTGATTGTGATTTACCGCGGACGGCTTTTTCTTGCCATTTTTTCGCCCATCGCCGGCGGAACTTACCCGCGAGGAGTTGAATGCCGCGTTCTCGTTGATGATGAACTCGGGTCCTTTCTCACCTTTCGGACCGGGCAGTCCACGTTCGCCCTTGTCACCGGGCAGTCCCGGATGTCCCGGCAATCCCGTCTCACCGGGCAGCCCCGGGGCACCGTCGTAGCCGGGCGGACCGCGTAAACCCGGCGGTCCGGGTGGACCCGCCTGACACTGGCACGCCTGCTGGTCTTGCGTGCCGTTCTTAGCGCCACCGTCCGAGTGAATTACCATGCCTGGCGGGCCGGGCGGTCCGGGTGGTCCCGATTCGCCCGTGTTGCCCTTCTCACCCTTCGGTCCGGCAGCACCGGTTTGGCCGGGCAGCCCGGGAATGCCGGGCGTACCGGGTGGCCCTTTCGGTCCCGTCTGTCCGTGTGCTCCTTGGTGGCCCTGGATGGACGAAGAAGATGAAAATTAATGCTGATGTTAATGTTGAGATGGTGGTTAGAAAGCTGCTGGTAGCAGCCACTAGCGAGTAGTAAGTGGAAACTCATAAGAAATATGAATTAGAAAGTGATTTTCCTTCGTTTAATGAAAACGTTTTACACCCTGGAGTGGGCTTTAGTAAATGTTTTATTATAATGTTAGTTTACTGTTAATATTGTTATTTTGTTATGTTATGTATGTTGTTTTGTGTTCTAAACTGTTAGGTATGCAATGTTAGACGTCAATTTGAAGATAAAATGTTTTAGTTTTTCTGACTAATTTTATTTTCCTCATCATCTGTTGTTGGTAACGAACATTCCGATTGTTCGGTATCAAATATTTTTCTAAAAATATTTGGCAAAACGGAAGATTGTAAGCAATATTAGAAATTTGTAAAACTTAATGCATTGAAACTAAATTTGATATAAACATACAGCTAAAATTAAGTTTTTTACATTTACACATCTCAAAACCATGAGTCTACAAGGTTTTCTACTTTGCCAACGAATCACGAGTATGTAACAAATAAATTTAAATTAATGAACCTTAATCTATAAATGTTAGATATAAAGCACAAGCAGAAGAATCAAGCACATCTTAGAAGTGGAAGCAGTTTTTTTATGAAAGAAATACAACAAGCAGGAATAATTGTCAACAAGAACTACAAATTAAAACAAATCACATCGCGTACAAATCCCAACAGGAAACGTGAATCCATACACTTCCCACGTGGGCAAGAAAAATGTTTAACCACAGCAACAGCATGAATGAAGCAGGACAACGGTTTCTACGGGGACACTGCTTGTTTTTGTTTTCTTCTCAATTTTGCGCCTTCTCGCGGTCTGTTTCACGCGACCGTATCCGCAAACATTACGCTCCCGCACATGATGCTTTACAATCCCGCCGGGACGTACACAACGCAACAACATCCAGAACGCAAAACCGAATGATTTAAGCACGAGATAAGTTCGACCTAGTCACTTGCCCGAACTTTGTACCCGGGCCGGTTTCTGTGACTTCGGTTTGGCGCGCTGGGCACCGTCGTTAAAGCAGGCCAAAACAAAAGTTTGGCGTGTGTTTGTTTTTTTTTCGTTAAATTTTGCAGTTATCGTGGAGGGTCAAACGGCGAGGCTTTTTTTAACGGCTCGTTATTTGTTGTTTTGCATCTATTCTGGTCGCTCACTCCTCTCAGGGGAGCAAGAAAGGTGTAAGAAACATTCGGTGACATTTTAGCGGTAAAGAATAGGGCAAAAGGTAAAGTTTTGTTTTTTTCTCTCCGTGTCGTTGCACGTTGTTGTCGAAGTTTGGTGCGACACGCGAAGGATATTGAAGATGTCAAGACATTGCTCGGCCCACGCAAACCTCCTTTCAGGCGGTTTAAGGCGCGATGTTGTTGTGCTACGGTTATCAAATGAATGTCCTTCCTGCGGGAACGATCCCCCAAAGGATGGGGAAAACGATCCGGAATGGACGGTAGACTATTGGTGTGACGGGACTAAAGGAAAGCAAACTAGCACAAACGGCGCCAAAACAAAAATCACATCAATATTCATCAATACTACTTGGCCACTGGCCCTAATTTCGGGGTGGATCATTAAATCAAGAGCGCAGAAGAAAAAAGTCGAACGAACAAAAAACTCTCTACGGAATAATGAACAAATTTGCTAAGTGAAGCTCATTTGGAGAGACCCGTTTCGGTCGCGTTGTGGTCCGTACCCTTTCGCCTTTGGCACCTGTCAGACCCGGATCACCGCGGTCACCTTTGGTGCCATGTTCGCCCTTTTCGCCCGGGAATCCGATCTCGCCCTTCTCGCCCGGGTCACCCTTCAGTCCGGGGGATCCACCGCGTCCCATGCCCTGGATCGGCGCGCCCAGCATGGACTCCTAAACGACGTACCCACGCGCAGAACGAGATAAGAACGAGAAGAGCAGAGAGAGAGAGAGAGAGAGAGAGAGAGAGGATGGTATGCACTCCCGGTTAGAATCAGAGGATGAAAAACTATTGATTCAAAGTTTCACGAAGGGAAACAAAACCAAAAAAAAATAAAAAAAAATACATCGGGGTCGCCTTTCGGTGCAGCTGCAGCAAACCCGGTAGCAGTAACTTTTTCGTAGTGATTTTTTAAAAGCGAATAAAAGGGACAAAAAAACCAAAACTCTACGCTCCTGCTTTCGTCCTTCGTATAAAACACGGGAACCGGAAACAAAAGACAGCGGATAATAATGGTGAGATGGTCAGAAAACGAGTTCCGGGTTGACAAAACACCGACGACAAACTTTTCTTCGACACGGGGCAGCGCGAAATGAGATGTTGATGGTGGCTTGCTAAGAAAATCGTCCGATGCCACTGCCACCGCCAAAAACCACTGAGAAAAGGTGGAAAACAATAAAACAGAAACATGGTCGTTATTCGCTTCCTTCGTCGGTGTTTCACGAATGTTCGCTCGATGCGGCTTTTTTCCGTTTGTCCCCCTCGCAGTACACGCAAACGATCGCTAGGTTAAGCTCGGACCAGGTCAAGAAGAATTGTAGGATTTTTTTTCGATCTTGGTACCGGCTTGCAAAAGGTCGTCAAGCATCGCGCGATGTAAAAGAACCTCGATGTCAGCTAACAGCGTAGACGACAAGACGGGCCCTGAAGCTGAACCTAGCCGCTTTTGTCGTTTGTTCATGCACACCTTTGCGACGTATACGAACACTTTCCCCGGAAGGTGGTGTATTTTCTGCTAAATACATTGTCACAAACATCTTGGCTGGTTACAATGTCGGCCATTAATGCCTGCCATTGCGTGCCACTAGCCACCGAACCTTTCCCCGAACTGCCCTGCGGTATATCCGGCTATTGTGTCATCGCTCACGGTGCGAGAGTCGGCGTGGTGTCCCTGGCAACCTCGTTTTCCAATCAGTCCGTGCAAGGCTGTGTCTTTATCGCCGCTTACAGCAATCCCCGGACGGGGTGCACCGGTTCGCTTCATAAATAATGTTTTATTGTAGTGTTGTCGTACCGGCATGGTCGCGTACGTTCGCACGTTAGCTACGAACACACACGCCTGATCTGGTTGTTCTGATTGCCTCTCCATTCCTGGCTGGCTTACTGGAAAATAAACATTGTACTTGCGCACAACTTTTCTTCATCTGTCAAAACTCGGATTGTTTTCGCCCCTGACGGTGTGAGCGGCAGGTTTAAACCCCCGGGTTGAGCGGCGGGGCACTAAATAAAACTGTTCAAATTGAATCAAATTAGATTTGTCACAGTCGCAGGGTTCCGGTGCTTCGCATCGCTTCGCTTCCGGCAGCAAAGTGAGGCTCTGTTTACTCCATCCATTTCCCTGTTTGTGAAGGGCAAAACACTCAATGTTGACGTTTCCTTTGCACCAGTACGCTGGATTAGTAGCCCACTGGGAGCCGCTTTGATGCACCGAAGATTCGTTTACGATCGATAGTACTGCTTCTTATTTAATTATTTGCAACGTCGGGCACGCCGAAGGGGCGCGTTGTTCTGGCTTTCAGTGCCGCTGTTATGATGCTTATGGTCTTTTAACCACAAATTAAATTTTATCGTTTCAATGGACCATCTCACTGGGACACCGGGAAGCAACAGCAGCAGCACTACTAGCAGCGACGATGAAAGTTTCAACGCTAGTCTCAAATTTGCACCAGATAGGGAAAGTTAGTCCAGGTCCAGCGTTGCCGCACGGGAAACTTGCTCCCAGTGCCTCCCGACCACTACCAGCCATTCACGCTATTCTTCAAACACTTTGCCAAAATTAGTCGCACTCACTGCGCGGCCAACTCTGCCGCTCATTGTTGTTTCTGCTCGTTAGGTGCCGGAAACTTTGGGCGCCGCACCTCCATTTGTCCTGCTTGGTCGGAGATGGACACACAATTTAATTATGCGAAAGATTTAACCGATCCAGAGAGGATATCTCGCCGGTAATGGGAAGGAAAAACTAAAACCCGAGCAAATACAGCTAAAATTGGGATTGAAAAAAGAAGCCCCCCCCCGTGTGTTTGGTTATACCTTGAACATCCGCGATGGATTCCAATTAGTCTAGAAATAGTGAAATGTTTGAAAAGATATCGTTATGGTGTAAACAAAGAATAATACAGAGAACGGATAGAGAAAGAGATAGAAACAACTCGTGCGTTAGTGACGGTTAGGGCTGCTGGAAGGTAAATCGTTCGGTTAGTAGCGCGATTGGCGCGCGTGTGCGTGTGACAAACACACACATACGCAGCAAGCAATATGATTAGTAGCGAATGAAGTTGTGATGCGCTAGAGCGTCGGTTACTTACATCGTAGTTCTCTGGAAGGCCCGGAGGTCCCGGAGGGCCGGGTGGGCCCGCCACACCCGGTGCCCCATCCAGCCCCGGTTCCCCCTTGCTTCCCTGCAGACCCTCCGGTCCGCTGGCGCCCTGGTCACCGCGGTCTCCCTTGTCACCCTTCGGGCCGGAAGCACCACGTTCACCTTGCGGCCCAGTGACGCCCTGTTTGGGAATGGAGAACGGAAAAGAAAACAACCGATTAGAACCACATCCTGGGCGGGGGGAGGCAGGGATGGGGGTGAAAACGCTCACCGTCAGACCGGGGGACCCCGTCTTGCCCTCCTTGCCGGGCATACCCTGCGGGCCGCGCAGATATTCCCGCAGCTTGCTGTCCATCTTGAGCTCCTCGATGATGAGCGATGCATTGCAGGAACACTGCCCGTGCTTACGGTTAGGCAGTGTGTCGTACAGCTGAGTTGAAAAGGGTCATGGAAAGGAGGTACATTATTCACTGAGCATGAAAACTTGTTGAAGCCATTTTTTGATAGGAATACTATGGATTCTTAAGACGAAATGCTTCCATCCCGGGCCATGTTAGACGATTATTTTAACTATGAATTCACGAGTCATGTTAGACGAGTATTTTAAGTATTATTTAAAAAGTACTTTTAGCTTAGAAGCACAATTTTAGGTAAGGCGTACAAAGTGTTAGTTGTTATCAGGAGAATAACTTCAGAACTATTTGACCTCTTCTGTCGGTGGGCCATGTATTTCTTCCTAGTGCGCTTTTTATTACAGTATAGCAGAGTTCTATGGAATCCTGCGTCATCCGTCTGGGCTGCTGAACTTCAACAAGTTTAACGTTTTTTTCGAGATTTATTTTCAGTGGTTTTTGAGCTTTTCTAAATCTCTAAATCTAATGATACCTTACGAAATACTTGTCGCAGTGTCGACAGTAGTTTGTTTTTGGATGCCGGACTGATTATCCAGAGCTGGTGTTCCGTGCTCCATTGTTTGTTCATTCCCTTTCTTAGGTGCTCTGTATATGACTCTAACGCCCTGATTCTTGTCGGTCTTCGTTACTTCAACACCATCTTTTCGACTTTAACTCCTCGATTGCTTCTTTCCATAGCTCTTTCTCTGGAATTCTTCCGACTACCTTTGCCACTCCTTAATCTTGCTTCATTCGTTTGGATTTCTAATTTGAGTGTACTTATACGTGTAGTTAGCAAGTCAGCGTTTAAGTCATCCCAAGTCTGCATTGGCGGACATAAGTGTGTAATAAAACGAAAAATAAAATGCTGTCAAAGGGAACTAATGTTCCTAATTGAATATTAAAGCCCAGGAAGGATTCTGGGAAGGACTGCATGCTAATTTCAAGATTCTGCTAAAAAAAAATGCTTCGTACGGTTGCGTGTCTGAAGCCTATGATGTCGAAAATGGTTATTATCAAAAATCGTTCTAAGAAGCTTGTTACTGTTTTTTTACGAAAAAAAAAAACTACATAAGAAACACAATCTATTTTTGTGTGCCTTTCAAATTGTTTGTTGCTAGGGTATGCCTGTTTTAGCCGCCTCCAACGTAATCTTTTTAGGCCCATCAAAATTATCACCCGTCACTCATCCGTCGCCCGGCCCATTCGCGCAAACACTCGGAAGCTTTTCGTCTGTTCGGCGTAAGACCTATCGGTAAGGATTAATCATAATATGAACCTCTCTCTCTTTCTCTCACCTGAGATAATCGTTTCTGTGTATCGTTTTTGTTTTCGTTCCAAACATTAATCCATCCATTTGGTGTGTCGTTAGCAGGTGTAAGTGAAAGCGTTAGGAAGAAGATCAATTGTGTATGCGTGTGTATGTGTGTTAGTAGGAACGAAACACTTGGGGCGCATGAAAGATTAGCCGTATCTTACCAGCTCATCACCGGATCCATCGCCGTCGAAGTAACCGCCACCCTTCGGCCCGGCCGCTCCCGGTGGTCCCGGTGGACCGGGCGGTCCTTGTGGGCCGGGTGGCCCAGGCGGTCCCCGTATACTTTCGCCCTTGACGCCCCGCTCGCCCTTATCGCCCTTCATCCGGTAGCCGTACTCGGGCGGTGGTGGTGAGATCATCGGTGGCTCGTTGAAACCATCATCGTCGCCACTTTGCTGTGAGGGGGAGAGGGAAGACAAGAATGGGGGAAAATGAGAAATCAGGATTATATTTCGAAAATTTGCAAAGAAAATAACGAACACCCACAGGTACACGCAACCATCCGGATGGGCGCAGATTTTTAATCCAAAGCCACTCGACTCCCTTTCGAAAGCGGGGGAGCATCTTTTCGTACGCTCTATTGGGTTCGAAGATTAAGCGTAATTAGCCGATGATGATTAATCTTTACGGTATTCCGCGGCGCGTCCGCGAGCGCAAAAGCGAACACTCGCAGCAACAAACCAAAGCTTTAAATGGTCGGGAAAAGTTCGATAATTGGGGCGCCCGTTCCCGGGAAAATCGCCTATCGATCAAGGAAAAGACCAACCAGCTCGCTCCTCCCGACGGGCCGCCGAAAATCATTCAATCGAACAAATGCGCGCCTGTTTGTGCGAATGTTTCACTTCGCCCGGAAGGGAGCCTCGGCCCCAGGGCTCCGCGCCGGACCGGCAGCAGCACGGTTCCACTTAATTTATGCTGATTAGTTCATCATTTTCGGCTGATTGGTTTGGCTGTTTGATCATCTTCCTCGTTCACCCCGTCGGACGCGGGTTAGTTCTGGGTCCCACAAGCTCTAACGCCGTTCTCGGGCTCAGGCCTGAGCCTAATGAGAAAACGGTTTGCTGATGGTTGCCATCACTGCCTCTTCTACGGTCGCTTACAACTGATTGGGCTTTGATTCCGGCCGGGATCGCAGACCCAACGATTCGTAAATCGACCCCTTGCGGAAACGAAGGTTAGCGGTTAGCCGCGGCTTACCTTGGAATAGGAGAATTACAATTTTTATTTATTTCATTGGTGATTTGAAGGGATGATGATGATGATGATGTTTTACTTGTTGAAATGGAAATGTGTTTACCGGGAAAGGTGATGCTCTCGAAAAAGCAGGCAGTAAAATAAATTATCCAAAAAAAAACGAGGTACCAGTAGATGATGAAATCGTTCGCAAAGGAAGTTATTACGCATTTCGTAAACTCCGTTCTGCCGATCGAGCGCATCCCCTATTGCCCGTCCTTCTGGGAAGGGAAAATCCGCTTCACGGCTAATCCGTCCAGCCACGCCAAGCGGGAAACGGTGCTGTCCCTTAGAGCCGCCAAATATGCAGATCGAACCGAACCCATCTTAAGCGTTTGCACTTTAAACACCCATCGTCTAAACTGGCGAGGTTAAAGCCTAGCCTTAATCGCGTACCTCCCCCGAACAAAATAAGTACAATCCCAGTTCGAAGAGATGTGCACTCTTAAAAAAAACAAATGCAAAAAAGAAGACTCAAAAAACCAAAAACCGAACGAGTCCAGAATTTCCTGTTTTTCTTTTTTTTTATTGTAAGCCTATCGAGCAACATAGGGAGGAACGCGAGTACACAGAAAAAGGGCATTAACGCTCGGATAAATTTAAATAGCTGCGAAAGCGGGTGCCAAAAATGGGATACGAGCATTTTTGTTGTTGTAGGTTTTTCTGTTCTAGATTTCGGAACGGTGGAAAACTATTAGCAATGGGTGGTCCTAAAGGAATGACAGTTAAATATAAGGGCAACATTAAATGCCAACAACTATCATTTAAAGCTTGAGCGTTTTCAAAGAGAACAAAAAAAATCAACATACACATTCGTGTTTCATTCTTTCCTCTGTTTTTATTTTTTGATTTGTTTTATGATTTTATAAAAAAATGAGAATGCATTCAAGTGTTTATTCATTCGATTTTCTTTAGAGTCATCACGATCAAACAAGCTGATCGTCAATGTGTACTGCCATATAACTTTCAATTAATTTTGAAACATGATTCATACTTCATATAAAATACATGAATATTTTTTAATTTTGTAATTGCAAACGTTTGACCACTGCTGTACCCAATGTTCATTGGTTCAGATTTTTTGTTCAGTCCCTGTGTCCCGTGGGACTAACCGAAACTTTAGCGTCTAAAATCGTCCTGTTGCCATATTTATTTTTTGCTACGCTTCCCGAAAAGTTGTTCCCGGAACGTAGGCAACGGGCAACAAAAAGTATGCCGAAATGAGTGAGAAATTATTGGCCCTGGGAATGCGTTAGGAATGCATGGACAAGGGGGGGGGGGGTAAAAACAAGGACCACGCCTAACACTGTAAAGGACACATCGAAGAAGGGGGAACAGCGCATTCTCAACACCGGGAACATGGTTTTTCTGGTAATATTTTTTTCTCTCTCTACCAACTACACGAAACGCGTCGTCTTCTGGTAGTCATCTCGTTGAACGCTCTAAATCCATTGGATTACGGGTTTAAAAGGAGTTGTCTCGGGCGAGCCGGGCAGACAGCAGGCACATTAAGAAAGTGTCTCCACAATAGCGCTGTAGTACGAAAGACGCAAGAAAGTTAAAAGCAGCCGCCGAAGGAAGACAGCAAAAAAAAAACCTGTCACGAAACAAATTAAAATCCTTGCGTCGAGCGAGTGTTTAGCCGGATAATGCTGCCGTGCGATGGTCGAAAATGGTGCTAGAAGTAGCCCAACGGCCGAGTAGCACAACGCGACCAACGAGAATTGACAATTAAAAATCCCGCTTCAGTTTCTTTTTTCTTCGCTTTGCTCATTCCCGCACCGTAGACGGTGGACGATGGAAATTGAAAATATCTTCATCGAACGAACCGACGGATGTATGGCGGAAGCTGCTTCACGAAATTCCATTTGTCGTGGCTGCGAGCAGTGTGGGGTGTCGCGGAAGCGGACAAACTTAAAAGCTCCTGTGATCGTTCGTCCGTCCATTTTTAATCTCGCGCTGCTTGACTTTTGCCACAATAACCGGCAAAACCATGGCAAGTAGGTCCGGTCGCCCGGCCAAGCGGCGTCTCTGGTCAAATATTTGCTGAAGAATAATTAAAAGTTCGTCAACGGCGAAAGCTGACACAGCAAGACCGTGAAGCGGAACGGGCACTACTTTCAAAGGATGCGGATCGATTCAATCGCCACCGGTATCCGCGGATGAGTCGGGGATGGATCGTTTTTACGAAGACGTTTCCGTGCCTTCGGTGCGGAACTAACGATTTTTCAGGAGACGTCTTCTTTGAACGTTTATCTCGAACGTCGTTTTTTGTTCAAGGGGAGTTAGGGGTTCAGGAGTTCGGAGGACAGAAGAGTAATAACAATTGCACATTACTGGCGGTGGAGTATTATTGCCAGCTGGTTGGTCGCTTGGACGATGCTTCTGCGGATGTCCCATCACTGAAATCTGGACTATTCCGAAGGCTGTTCTGCGGGATGCTACCTCTTCGCGGTGAACCAAGAGCACCTTCGGGACGGTGCCGAACGATCGCTCAACCGAAAACCCCTTTTTCAATGGGCTTTTGTGAAATGTTTCCCCCACTCCCCGCCGCCCCCCGAGAGGCTGCGGTAGTCCCAACAACTTGTCAACACTTATGCTAACGTCTTTCAACGCCGGCCGGTGCACCTTTCCCGGAGGGTTTTTGGCCCTTTTGGCTGGGGGTAGTGTGTGTTGAAATAAGTTAATTAAACCCGCACCTACATACACACACACACACGTGAAGCTCTTCCCACCGCACGGGACTATAAAGTTGTTAATTTAATTTCTTCCCATTTCGAGCGAAGCTTTTCGGAGCTTCTTCGGAGCAACATCCTCCCCGCTGGGAGATGCGAACAGCCGGTGAACATTTTTCCGCGCCCAGTGCGGGTGCTGCGGTTCTGTAGTGGGACAAGCCGTGCAAGGGATTACATTGGCACACAAATACACAGCTCTCACCGGAAGCAGCTAGGGAGCAAGTAAACGCGCAGCCGGCAAAACACAACTTACTTAATGTATGAAGCGTTTCCGTCCCGCTTCGAACCGCAAAACCATTTACTCTGCACATCTGTTCGGTCGTCTGGGGAGTTTTCCTATTCGCGCAAGCCACACACATGTGTTGCTCGTGGTGCACTTTCACTAAAGAGCTCCGGAAGAAGATGCTCTCCAGGAGCCTGGAGAGATGTCATATTTTTCGCCCCGCATCCTTCGTAATCTCCGCTAAGTTGGACATCGCGCGCAGGATGTGGATAGCGAAAACGGAGAATACATTTGTGATAGCGTCCCGGTAGCTGTCATACGCGGACTACCCGTCCGACCCCGGGCCGACACCTCAGTACTTCCGCTAGGACCCCGAGAGTAGGACGTGCAGTACTTTAGAACGTGTAGCATATTTTCAACGCCCGAACATTACAACTCATCAGTACTTTGTGG
The DNA here is from genome assembly GCA_000956255.1 of Anopheles punctulatus. NCBI lineage: Eukaryota > Metazoa > Arthropoda > Insecta > Diptera > Culicidae > Anopheles > Anopheles punctulatus. The sequence goes on along the minus strand of JXXA01009366.1, from coordinate 27,231 downwards.
GAAGTACCTGCGATTTGAACGATAATCTACTCCACACAAAGCAGTTGGGGTAAGCCGATTTTTTTTATGGAGTCCCCCTGCGACCAGTGGTGAGGATTTATTTCAACTCCAAATCAACCAGTTCAACCGACTCCAGCTGGTGTTTCTCCATCGGATGACTTAAAGGCGAACCGTAACGAAAGACCGAGCAAGCTATCTTGGGAAGCACCTTCTCCCACATCTTCTCCCACCCCTAGCCTCTGTCATGACGATAAGGTTCGTTGACAAGCTTTTAGCTGTAATGTTTGTGAGGAAAAAGGGGTGGTTACGATGAATACCACAGTGCAGGCAGGGGGAGAAGGGACCGAAGATGCTCGCTCACTCCACTTCGGGCTACTTGTGGCAGATCCTATTTGCTGCCTATTATCGAACATGAAAGTCGCGCTCAGCGACTTGCGTTACCCGCTGGATGAGAGGATCTCATCTCAAACGTTATATAAAGGCGTGTGTGTACGTGTATTGTGCCGAAGGGCCACTTCGTGTAGTGTGACACTACTGTAACCACACACGGGTTTAGCAAGCGGAAGAAGGTTAGGAATGTAATGAAATTTGCCCCCGTTTCCCGCAAGTGGCTCCATCACGGCGTGCGTACGGGTTTATCATCGTAATAGTTATCTCGGCACAAAAGACACCACACGCGTCGCACGTGTTTATTCATGCACCGTTGTCAGAGGAGACGTTGAGGTGGTCAGTGGAAGGGGGGAGAGGGAGGGAACATTTTTGCAATCAAAATCCACAACCTCAAATGTCAAACGATCTTTTCCGTCCGTCCGTCCGTTCCGTCGCACGCGCTGCTCGCCTCGTAGCAACGTATTGGTTTACGTCACGGTTGTGCCACCACGCCTGTCAACGTGTCAGTAGGCTGTGCGTGTGTGTGTATAAATGTGCCTACCTCTACCTCTACACCGCTGCGGTATATCTGTCAGATCGAAGAGTGTGTTCTAGCGTGGTATTTCGGCTTTTCGCCGTAAAGGTGAAGCTCATCCGCACGTTCCAGGTCGCTCTTTCGCACGGTCGACGCATGTTTGGATACGCCCGGTATATACACCCGAGGAGGCCGGTGTTTGGCACCTCCTCCCGTGGGAGCACTTTCGGCAGCTCGTCCTCCGATTTTGAGCCAGCATGGCCGCGTTGAAGGTTGAAGATATTTAATTCACGCCAACACACGTTTTCCATGCCTGTCCACACACAGAGCTGGGCCAAACGCCATCCGGTGGCTTCAATCGCGAGCTGACAATGATACTGCCACCGGTCGACGTGAAAGTGACTCCAACTTGCCCAAACATGGCGGTCCGTTTATCATCCGTTTCGGCCAGGTGGGTTTTCAAAGCAAAACAAAATAAAAAAGCGCAACCGCGTGGATGATATATCCACCCCAAACCCTGGGTTTCCGTGCCCGTTGGGCCGTCGATCGGGCGGAAGTTGCCGGAAGTAGTGCCGACGGTTCGTTTAGGTTACGACCGTGTATCTACACCGCTCGTCCGTTTGGTGTGTGTGTGGGTGTGTTAGGTAAGGTATAAATTTTATTGCCCAAGTCGTAAATCGAGCATTGCGTGTACTGAAACCGTACGGTGTTGTGTTCCTTGAGCATCGGAACCTGGAGCCGGAGCTTCCCCGGGAGTTGGGCATGCGACACCGACGACGGTGGCGGTGCGGTGCGAATGATGGTAATTTTTGAGTTTTTGCCAAACAGCGCACACGGCGAGGAAATTGGATCCCTTAAATGGGGTGCTGCTGCTGCTGCTGCTGTCTAAAGCTTCTTTACCGTCGTGCGTCTCCCTTTTATAGTTGTGAACGTAGTGTTTTGGCACCGATGCGCACGGGACGCACAGCGTCGTGCTTCATATGCGGCAAAAAAGCCCATTCTCCTGCGCCACGACGGTGTACATCAACGTGCCGGTGCGGTGTACATATTCTGTCGAAACGGTCGGAAAGTTTTGCGCGATGGTTTGTGAGTGGTTTGTAGTTAGCTAGAGGGCGCCACCGCACATTGGGCTAAGTGACGTTTCATGGAAGATTTTATTTCATTTTGGTTTGGAGTTTTGCATGCATCAAGAGCGATTATTCACTTGGTAATGAAGCTCAATTTATTTATTTTTTTAATGGTCGGAATGATCGTAAAAAATGTAAACTTTCACACTGATCAAACAGTGTCAATTTACAATCGATTAAAATTTGAAATTTCACAATGAGCAAATGAGAATATGCATGAAATGTTAAGTCTTTCATCCGATAAAACATGAAGATCAGACCTTTGCCCATAAAAACGGGAATGATATTCAACAACTGTAAACTTTTTGTTTTCAGGAAGAAAAACAATGTATTGAAAAAAAAAATTCTTTTGGTTTTTTTGGTACAAATTTCACGCAGCGAAATGACCAAATCAACAAATGAATGAGAAACAGTGGAAAAAAATGTTTTGCGACGGTGGAAAATAACAGTAGAAAACCTGTGCTACCTTCGGCAAATTTAAATGAAATTACTTGCTCTATTTAATTTTACTCTTCTTGGCTGTTACAGACTTGTTTGTCAAATTCCAGCGAAAGACATTTTACAAACAAATTTTGATAATATTTTTATTGTTTGTCTACTGTGGAGGAAAGAAAAAATATTGTAACTAATGAAATCAGTGCTGGCATATTTTTTGTTTCTTAACTGAGTCATTGATTTGTTTGCAAAAATGTTGATTTCGCATGTGTCTCCGTGTCCAATTTTGATCTTCACAATATTTATTTTTATGTCTTACAATTCAAAATTGGCAGATTTTACGGGCTTTTTTTCTGAAAGTTCTTCTCTAAAACAATTTTTTTCCACTGTCCACCAATTTTTTTGTGTGCTGATACAGCACGTTCAAGACAATGTCGAACCTAACTCCGCTACAACGTCGAACGGCGCAGATAAAGGAGCGAAAAATGAGCACACGGTTCGTTATGGGGAAATCGTTCCAGAATCGAGGGAAATTTACCCCCAACGTAGCATACGCGATAAGTTTGCGCGCCGGCGTTGAAAGTCCTGCCAAAGATAGACGTTTGTTCTATGCTGTGTTTTAAATAAAATAACGACTCGGGTGGTGAAACGAAGTTAGAGAGTGAGAGAGGAAAATCACGGGATGGCTGGATTAATTACACCTTTACATAACATTTTACGAGGTGCACCCCGGGAACACACTCCGCCGCACCGTATGTTCGGTGAAGAGCCAAATGAGGTGAGCTTGGCTGGCAGGGCGCACAGTAGCACAGTTTGTGGTAGTATCCAATTCCCGGCTACTACAACACTTCACCACCGAGCAGCACTTGAAAACAGGGATGACTTTTCGGAACTTCACATTTGATGTGTTAAGCGGATACCTTCGTTTTTTGCATACCTCAGCGCTCTCTCTCTCTGCGTTTCTCTCTCTCTGTTTCTCTTCTCTTCCTGGTAACCGCAACTTTATCGTCTACCGAGATCAGTTCGTGTGCGGTCAGTCACGCATCCGGAACGCCCAGGAACCCATGCACGAGCAAATGGTATTGCGTGCGGGCGGTGCTGCAAGCGAAACAATTTCTGGGAACGATCACCTTCTCCACCGGGCGATAGATCCTGCGACAGTTGCGTTCATTTATTTCTGTTTGCGTGAGCCGGCAGTAATTGGAGATAATCCCACCCCGCCCGCTTGTTTATGAGTGTAATGTTCATCAGCTCAAGGGTTTTTGTTGGTCTTTTTTTTATTTTGTTTTCAAAATTTAATGACCGTATGGAGCTTAATTTGAAGATTTTTGTATGCTCGACAGTCTGTGCTTCACGCTTTTAACCGTCGTGCTCGTTAAGCATCGGGGAAGCGCGATGTTTTGAAAACGGGAAAACCAAATTGCTCCCTGCACAAATATTAAGTCCCTTTAATCGGGCCGCGTCTGTTTAATCTGTGTCGAGCGAATTGTCGTTGCTGCCTGAAATGTTTTGCTTGATTGAATTGAGCCCCGGCCCAGCGCGAAACGGCAGGGAAATTAAACAAAAGGAAAAGAAGGAATGGTCATTTCCACACGGGCAATTATTCGGCTGCCCTTAGGCTGGCCTCCGCTTCGCTTCGCCCATTTTTTTTTTTTTTGCGGTGGTAGTGGGTGCATGACTGCGCATCATTCCTCCCCGTGAGAGGTCAAATAGCAAAGCTAGAACGAAAAGAACGTAAAAAACACACTCTCAAAAAAAGAACATAAAACCGATGAGGGTGTGATAAACCGAACGGGAACGTGGCTTGACCGGTCCCTTGCATTCAAATTATCACCGAAATTCCTTTCCAATCTGCCCGGCAATAAGGCGAAAAAAGTGCCAAGGAAGCCAGTTGGTGTAAATCGTTTGGAAGAAAAAGAAAAACCTTGGAGAGAGAGGGGAAAAAACCAAACTGTTGGTAGTGCTTTCTTGGCGTCACAACGAGAAAACTGGCGTCACGATGGCGCGTTAGGTTCGTAAACAGGTGCTTAACGTAGCGGGGTGGGGTAACGTTGTTTTGGGGCCGCTTTGGCTGCTTCGCCACACCACCGTTTCGGAATGCGTATCGTCGAGGGGGTCAAGGTTGAGGGTTTGGCATATTTTACGTGTCGCTGGGTTACACTTTCTTCGTCGTTTTTTGTTTTCCTTTTCGTTGTTTTACTGTTTGATTATGTTGCATATTTTATCACGACGGTGGAAAAAGGTGATCAAGTGGCCGAGCCCGCCGCAAGCCAGGGATGACGGGGAACGCCGGGCCTGATTTTATTAATTTTTCGTCCTTATTTACGTTCCGAAGCGGTGGCTGCTCTGCCCCTTCCAGCCAGGCAGGAAGGCTCGGGCATGGTTTATTTCCGATGCTATGCTAACGCCACATTTTTCGCCAACACTCCTTCATCACCATCACACACACACGCGCACGTTGCGCTCTTTTCCTTGCGCAACACACGATGAGCGATTGGGCTTCGTCGGCATAAAAAGGGACCCAATATATGTGTGTATATAAATAGCAAAAAAAAAAGACGCTGCAGAACGACGAGGGTCACCTCCCGCACGTCGGTCCCGGTGTTTTGGGCCACCGCACAGGGCGCCCGGGTGCTGGCTCTGTCCTAAACAAATTTAATTAACTTCGCCCATCGACGCCGGGCCAAACAATCAAACACAGCCCTCGCAGTTGCTTATGCCGGCGTTGGTCATTTGCAGCGCGCGTTTTGACGTACGAGATCCGAACCCCACCAAACCCCGGATCGGACGACTTGGAACGGAAGTAGTGTTGATGATGGTCAAAAACCAACTCGGCCTGGCCACACAATGGAAATGGAAGAAAATCGGGCGTCGGTGTTAATAAAGAATAGAACACAACGCTACTATTTCGTCACAAATAAAGGACAAAAGAAACGCTTGGTTCCCTCCCCCCGGTGCGTGCACGCAATTGGCCGGCGGATGGCGGAAAATAAAGCCGGCCCGACCTAGGAACCACTCGCAGCCGAGTGCGTGTCCAATTGGAGATAATTTTCCCGAGGCGAAGGGAAAATCTAGCCGAAGAGGAAGTGTTTTATTGCTTCCAGCCGGAATTGGTTGTGTTCGGCCGCACCGATAAGAGAAAAATGGATGAAATGTTGAGTTTGGGAATTTTTTCGGCATGGAATTCAATTTGCTAAAATTGGAGGTTTTCAAGGGTTGGCTGCTGTATTTTTTTTGGTATGCGAATTGCATACTTTTGAGCCTATTTTTCGGGAAAGTTTCAAAAATAGTTATCGCGCGCATTGCATATCTACACTGTATTAGTGTGCATAGTAAAGTTTTATTATATGATGACTAAAAATTGCATACTTTGAGGCTAATAAAGTAGATAATGTGCCTAAAACTATGCAATCTCCAGCGTTTTAATTACGTTTTTATAGCATTAAGTGTCATAACGAGTTTTTCGTTTTTTCTGACAGGTTTTATGTCGTATCCTATTACTAGTTTTCGAATACTCTTTATTCAGTGATTGTGTATAACGCTACGAAAATTGTTTTTCTGCCAATATACACTTATTCCTACATTCTTGTCTTAGCATGATTTTTTAAATTATTTATTTATTTGATCGTTTATTCATAATGAAAGAAATAAACTAAAAATGATCATAAGGTTCGACTAAAAGATATTCCTCCTTTTGTTACTATTCATTCAACTATTGGTGCTATTAAAGGTGTCAGTGAGTTAAAATTCCTTCAATTTGGAAAAGTGAAATGTTGATTAAATTGAAAAATCAAGCGTTAATAAAGCGTTTTTTATTTGCGCATTTATTTTGCTCTATTTGCATAAAAGCAATTGGCCTGGCCGTTTATTGATACGCTTAAAAATGCTCTCTTCTCGATAGAATGCATTAACGTAATAGAATGCGCAGTTTGCATACCAGTCACAAGCATCGATACAATACAAAACCATTCGTAAACTGGTTATCTACAAAAGTTTTTATTACTATAGCGATGACATAAAAAAACGAAGGCAAAAATATCCATCACATCCCGAATAAAACTAGCCATAACTAAATTGGAATAAAAATAATTCGTTGAAAGCTAAATCAATTCGCTGAAAGCTATCGTTTACAGTGGGTGCAATTTTTATTCAATTTTAATTGACTGGAAGATTTAAAAAAAAACAGACAACCATTCATGATGCCATCACCGCGGACACTGTTTGGTACCTATTTTGCCATAAATCGTTTGAACATGATTGTTACACATTTTTTTCCATCAATATTTGTTTAATTTTCACCACGTTTCTTTAACTCCTGATTGAAGAACGACGCGACAACGGTTCCGGCAATGGTCCGGCCACGTCGGTTAAATAATTAATTGAAATCGAAGCGGGGCGGGGCGCAGCAGGCAGGCAATTGAAAGATAACTAAATCGATCGAGTTAATAAACAAACAGCACGGAATTAAGTTCCCGAGCCGATTCGCGGTCGAATGGCGTGTATTTAATTCGCCCGTGTTTGATAACTGTGGGAGCATTAAGCTGGAATTCGTTTAAGCCCGGCTGCGTGTTCCGGGCCCGGGTTTATCGCGTGCGTTTACCAATGACACGGCCGTCAGTTTGACACGGCACGTTTGTGTGCACTGGCACGGGGTACGGGAGGCATGGGGTGTGAACACAATTTTATCGACCATGTCAATAATGCTATCGAATTGGTCCGTCTGATGGGCCCTCTGTGCGTGTTGGGCAGAAGCGGAGAGGTTTTACTGTAAACGAGGATCGTTTATGCGGCTATTGATTTTAATCAGTCGCAATAGGATGGGAGAAAAGAGATTATTTATTTATTTTATATTTGTTTGATTTTACCCCAGGCCACTGTGTACATTTCCGGTGGGAGAAAGCTGTAATTCTGTACGGCAAATAATTTATTTACAAATATTGCAACAACAAAAAAACAATTTTAAAATAACATTATTGCCTTCACGATAGCAATGCTAATAATTGAAAATGTAAATCAATTGCTGGGGCTGCAGCATCGGAGAGGTAAAATCAATTCATCGGAATAGAAAAGTACCCCCGACAGATTGCTACCCTTTGCAAGAGCACGTTCTTAGAAATGCATTCATCCCCCGTCAGCCATTGATCGGTATTTCGAGAAACGCACACAAAACACGCAATCGATCGAAAAGGAGAGTACTTTTGAACGGTTGCCAGAAATCTGTTTGTGAATGATATCTTTCGAGCTAAATTTAGTAATTGCCTATCGGCATCCCCCCCTAGGTTTGTTCCCAGTATGGTTGATGGTTCGAGAGTTAGCGTGAATGCGATGAGCGTGGAAGCGGAAAGTTTCAAAGCGCGGTTAGGCAATGCACCGATAGTTCATGCGGCTACTTACATCGTACACCATCTCGGAATTAAAGTCTTCACCGAACTCATCCGCGGACTCAAACTCTTCGTCAACCTTGCTCGAGACGGGTAGCGCAGTTCCCGGGTGGGAAGTGGGAAAACGCAAGGTTGGAAAAAATAAAAACGGAAAAGAAATAAAAATAAAGAAAGGAGAAAAAATTAAATAAAAAATAAAAAATAAACAAAAGGGATATAAATAAATAAAACAAACTAATTAAAAGATTGAACAATAACATTCGATAAAAACGTACCATAAAACCCACGCATGAAAACGGATGCCCGTAATCCTGGAATAATATCATAACAATACACCCGGCAACAGGAATAATCCGTCCGAACAAAAGCGGGAAAGAACGCTGCTGAGCTTCTCCCAGAAAAGCCCGATCTCAATTACTTGATGCAGAGATATTTGGATTACTTGTGCTGTCTCTTCTGGCTCTCTCCATGCCCCCCGTGATCGTCGTCCATTTATGTCACACTTCACATGCGACGGCTCTAATCGATATGATTGGATTGGAAAATTGCTTCAAAGTGCAACCAGCGCCCACGTGCCAGAGATAGGGAGGGAAAAACGAATCCCATAGCCAATCCAGGGCCCGGGGTAAGCTTAAGCAGCAGGGGCTTACAAGCGGCTTATACCATCGTTTCGAATTAATTGCCTCACTTCGATTGTACTTAGTAGTAGGCTTTGGACATATGCATACACACGGATGTGTTTCGGGTCTTGCATGTGGGAATGATGCTTTAGAAGGTGTTTTCATGCTACGTTCGCATCGCAAAAGGTTGTTACAGAGTTCAAAAGAATGGTAAATCCTCCGGCAAACACCGGAAAACCGGACGAAGGAAACCGGGTATGTTCTGTTCCAAGAATGTTCGAACGTACTCATATCCTACGCGCCATTTTGCAAGCGTCTTTTTTCTACCCTCGATTGTACCTAGCTCCGGCGCACCGTATCCCTGGTTGCAGACTTGCAGATGAGAAATCGATTCTAGTGGTGAACTCCCCGGGAAGGATTCGATTTCGGTCGAGTGCCACTTTAGGACCCGAACACGAAAGGTCACCAGGAATCGGTCAGGAAATGGGTGGCTATGGGTGGGAGCGCGTCCTGGAGGATTACCTACCGGAGTAAATTCCGAAGAAACACACGCGGTACTCCGGACGTTCGCCTGCTTCTTGAAGAGCGTTGGAGGCAGGGTGGATGGAACGGTTGGCTAGTCGTGCTACGTACGTGAAGTGGTACCCATATATTACTTCAGCGCTGATATTCTGGAGACGGTAGGATAGTTCCCACACACATACACACCGCCTTCATTCGTAGCCAGGCTAATAGTGGTCAAGTCATGGGGGCCAATTTGGCTCTCTCATCGATACGCTCGATGGCGGGCGGCTCGCCACGGCTCGTTTGCACGAGAGATTTGCACACAGGAAATGAGGTGCAAAACGAGAGCGGTGGACTCGACCGAAATCGACGATATCCGATACCGGGAGGGTCGAACGCAAGCAGGTTAATGGGTTCTAGGTTATTGGAAAGAACTTTATCACACTTCACCAGCGATGAAATATGCTTGCCTTTGCGAGCGAGGCGATTGCAATGGTAAGTTTACGTATGAGGTTCACTACCGGAAGTGTTCAATCTTCACAGTGAAAACTCCGTTCGGCACTTTGGGAAACCGTTCGGGAATTATGCTTTTACGTTGTTGCAATGGAGCGGAAAGATTGGATACATTAAGGGTATGGAAAATTTATTAAAAATGGCACTTAATTCGCTGTAATAAAAATAATTAACACATAACACTTTACTATGTAATTGAAAAATGATAAATTATGCGTTGTTGTAATCCCGATTGCATACCTTTAGGCGGGGTTAGTTGAGGTAAAAATCACATCAATAAAGGTTGTATTAAAACAATATTTATCTTTAGACACTAATTTGATTTCTGTGAAATCACAATAAGAAAGCTTGTTTACGGCTTTTGAAATGAAAATTAAAATAATTTCTAGCTGAAAGGTGTTGGAAACGAATACAAAGTAAAAAAAACATATTTAGATTTGCTATATATTTTGCTCGTGTATAAGACAAAAAGGCTTCACATTCAATGAAAAATTCATCAACCTCGTGCGGCAGTGGGAAAATGAAATATTTCACTTTTCCCAGCGCGCTGATGGGTAAGAGGCATGAGAAACAAAAAAAAAACTCTCGACAAAAATCACTGCCACCGACGAAATGTACTCCGAAATGCATGTGTGGCCACCAGACAAATGTTGGCAAAATTCATTTCCAACAACATTTCCGATTCATCACCTAACTCGAGGGGACGCCTGGAGCAAGGGGAAATACTCCCGAGCGAGATTTGCTTCTGACATAATTCTTCTCCTTTCCGCTTTTTACTCGCGCTGTGTGAGCGCCGTACATGTGCATAGCCATCCGGTCTACATCCGGGCGATTCCTACCCCAAGGTGAAGGCAACCGGAAACCGGGAAACGGATACAAATGATGATGGAATGGATGAATGATTCCATGCTCCCGTGCCAGCTGCTCTCTCACCTTTGGGATCGGAGGCTCAGCAGAGGTTGGTTGGTAGAATATATCATTTCAGTACAAATGAGTGCGCCGTGTGTGAGTGTGTGTATTTGTGGAGGCACATGTGGAAAGCATCGTCTCATGAATAAAAACACCTTCCTTCCGGGCCTGCCGTGGGCGGGCGCCCGTTCGCTCGGTAGCTTCCCTAGGAGGAAGTCACAAAAAAACGAGTTAAAAAAAGCCAGCGAGGAAAATGAGATGCTACCGGGGGGAGTATTTGCGCGTAAAGAAAATTGAACACCCACGAGGAGTTGCCAGAAGTTGGAGATTTCCGGCGAGAGAAATGAAAAGCTGCTGAACTTGCAGGAAAACACGCGAACGCAAGTGGCGGGAAATATTACAAATCTTTGGCAATAAATTTCACTCTAGTTTCGGTTTTTTCTTATGGTGCGTTTTTTTTTGTTGGTTCCCATTTTCAGCGGGAGTGTGATTTTGGCTCTGTTTCTTCGCGGGTGAAAAACGCGAATTACGCGGAACTGTATGTGTGTGAACGGCGGGGCGCTAGTGAAGTGAAAGATATTTTAATTTGCTACACTTTCTTTGCAGCGCCGTCCTCGAACGAGACGGAAGGGTCGAGTCGATGTTACCATTTACCATGGGTAACCATTAAGCGGGGATATGTAAGCATCAGTCATGCTTTCACCGCCACGCATGGGAAGAACACGTTGCTAACACGACGGCACCGTCTCGTCGGTTACGAAAAGCTACCCACGGTAAAGGAGTCAACACACACACACACACACTTGGCCCGAAAAGTGCGAGCAAACAACGCGCAAATAATGATGATGATGAAAGAGGAAATTTGCTTTCATCCGTGAATGATTTAAATCGAGAACCGTTTTGCTAAGCCACTCTCCATAAGCATGTGTGTGTGTGCAAAATGACTTCTTGTTCCCCCGGTTGTTCCCTGCCGGGCGCGGAAATTCGCCTTCTTAGTGAAGCTACTCCTCCGCGAAAGTGGAATGAAAAATGGTTGGAGAGGTGGATGAAAAAAAAACCCATAGGCAATTTTTCTCCCCCTTGAGCTTCACACACTTCTTTCGAATTCCAATTCGACCCGGTTCTTAAAGTGGGCTTTTTCGCGGTACGTATATGTGTGCAGGAAGAAGCGAATGGATGGAATGGAATCGCGTCAAGTGCGCTACAGGGAAAACCACTTCGCGAATTTGTGCGTGGCACAAGTACAACCAGATCGCCCGTCGTCTGGTTTTTTTCTTCCCCTTTTTGCATTGCTCTGACGCCAGAAGACGCGTTCGATTCATCATCGTCAGCATCGGTGCCACTCTCTCTCTCTCTCTCTTTTTCTCTATCTCTCTCTCTGTCCTTCCCGTTCCGTACATTATGGCTTGTGTTGCTTTTGGAGCAAAATTAAATTTTCTTCCCGCAACGCGATTGCCGTCGCCGGGTTTGTCCTCGCGGGGCCGGCTTCAGCGTTATAGATAGGGTATCAGGGCCGGGAACGGAGGGTTGAATTAAATAATATAGATGGTGTATTTGATGATGCCGGCACACGAGAGTGCAAATATTTTATGCAAACGACGATGCGACAGGCACACGGACCGTCCGACAGTGTGCGCCATAAAAGTGAGAAATTTGTTTAATGTTTTTTTTCAATTTTGAATTATTGGAAGTTTTTATAAAAAATAAACGAATTCTTCGATATTACAACATTCACAGGAGAAGTATTTAAAAGTGAATTGATACTCTCAGATTATCAAAGGGTATTTAGATTCCTATTTTAATGATTTTTACATGCTGTATTTTCATAACATTACATGAAAAAGTGGATGAAAAATCTAAATATTTCAGATGAATTATGGTCATGCTTAGATTATATCTGGAAATGATATCTGAATCTTATATAACACGGACCAAAATATAAATGCATTTTTGCCGCATAAAACTATTCAAGAATAAATTTTTTTTTAATTTACGTTGATTTAAAGCCAGAATTGAAAAGAACAAAATGAGAATGAGAATTTCACCAAATTACTCCAACAAATCATGTTTTCCAAAATGTGTTTTGATCTTCAGGGTTCAGATCATTTCATGAATTTTGAATCCGTTTTTACATTTATGGCACACACTGTAACCGAAGGCAGCTTCTCCGGACATTAAACAGCTCGCGACGGGTTTCTTCACTTCAATCTTTAAATCATTCTTTCGAGTAAAAAGTAGGCAAGTAGTGGAGGATTGCAGCATTTTCGCCCTCACAATTCTCTGCCTGGTGTCCCCGCCACCTGTTTCTTGCACTGCTCCGAATGTGTCCCAAAGTCCCTGTGGTTCGGATGGATTTTTTTTCGTTCTTCGAACGAGAATAAAAATCATCACTCTACACACGAAGGCAGACGGATGCCCGACACAGAGGATTTGTGATCCGTCCCCTCTTTTTTTTGGGGGTTGGATGCTTTTGAAGAATGAAACCGGACTGTGCTTGCCTTTCATCGCCGTCTTTCTCTGGCAAAGGGTACTTCTTTCCATCCGCTCACTGCTTTCCAAAAGGAACGAGTTCACTTTATAAATTCATTATTTTCGCACATCACTTCCTTCCGGGTTCCCGTGAGCACTCACGGGACGAGCGTGATCCCTGAGATAGACAGCACCATGTACCATGATCGTTGCCTTCTCATTCAAAAAATAAAAAATAATAATAATAAAAATAAAGGGGACACAATATTATGCCCGCGCTTGGGCCAGTCTTTCAACGGAGTACTAATGAGAAAAAGGAAGTGAAAATAAAAATGTATCCCAAGTCCTTACAAACGGTGCGCTTTTTTCGTCAAACGTGCTCCGTAAGCGAACGCGCTTTAATCCTTTTCGTGCTCCACCGCCACAATGGGCATGAATGTAGATTGCTAACGAAAAGTTCTGTTTCGATTGTGTTCCGTCGTCGGTTTGGTTGCGACCAGGCGGCGCTCGAGAAGAGAAAAATTTCATTTCCACTGTACACTGCGCGATCGAGCCGAACCGTTCCCATGTTCGACTAGGAAAGGAAAATAAAAGTGCACTTGAGCAAACGGGGCGCATAGGCAGGTGAAAGAGTCCCACTACTTTTTAGGTCGATTGTTCCCTCCCGTCCCGGTGCCGGGGGCCTACGGTGAGCCGCTGTTTAGTCGCCCAATTCTATGCAGGAGCACCACACAGCACCACAGCGAAATGTAAGCATAAATTTGCCATTTTGTGTCTCGGAGCCTCCGTTATTTCCTGTTCTTGTTTGCGCTCGCTTCTCATGATAATAATGTCGTAAATACAATTTCACCGATCGGTCTTCCAAGTCGGGTTTCGCTCGCTTCGGGAAAAAGGGTTTGCAGTATTTTAGCGCATTTTAGATAGGCTTCGAATTGGAAGCGATTTCGGAGGCTGGCTGCACTGTTTTGTTATTCAATTCGCTTCGGAAATGGCTGACGGTGGTTGGTGAAATTGATAGTGACAGTTATTTGTGTTACACGGTTTGCTTGCGGGTTTTGGTAGATCTGAAAAAAGTTGACTTCTCCAAGATGGAGTGCTTTAAATAAAAAAAAAAAATGCTAAAAATTGCAGTCGTTTTGATAAACAAGCTTTAAAGTTTGAAACAAGTTTTGATAATCTCAAAAACGAGTAAATTACCTACTTTTAGGCGTTCCACTTATTTTGAATCAGCCCAGAAGTATGCTATCTTCAGAACTTTTTACGTTATTTATGAGTATTTTCTCTGTATAGCTGTTTTGTTTGGTTTTACCTATTTCTCAGCTACTATTTACCCTTATTGGGCTTCACATAGATAATTATTATTTTTGATCAGATTATGAGTCCCTCCCGCTTCCCGGGCACTTGCTGCAAACCGAACCACACTGATCCTCTCATTACACTTCCGGTGATAAATGGACCTGCCTTCCGAAATACAGCGTCATCCACCAGCAGAGACGTATGTGAACAGTTCACACAACATGTGAACGAGCAGACGCTTGGTGAGCGCGTTTGGAAATGTAATTAAAAAGTTTAATTAAAAACTTGTATTCACTTCCGGTCACCAGCCCGGCAGTTGCAGAGCGGCAGCAGGCACCGCGGATTGGCGGGGCTACTTCCGCCGGCAGTAGCACATTAATCTCCGCTGCATCGTCCTAATGACTGCCCACCAGCCAAGCTCGAAGCCCGAGCAGCAGGTGTGAGTTTTTTTTTCTCTCCATGTCAGCATGTCTATTTAAAGAAAAACGATTTATTTTTCGTACATCCTTAGTATTTTTGTTGGTATAGTTTGCTGGCAAGAATGTTACGGGGCCATTGCCACCGCTGGTTAGTGGACGGAGTGGCTCGTGACCGGATGGTGCTTGATTCCGGAAAATCATGCTTCCTTTCCCACGCCAGAGAACGAGGGCGAGCAAGAAAGGAGGGTCATTTTTCACGCACCGCCGTAGGAAAAATCAAAGCAAAATTAGGTCTCGGGATGAGTATGGTGGAATTTTATAAACACTGCATCCGGACGAAGTGGCCACTTTTAATTTGCACGTCACGTACTGCATGGAAAGAAAAAGCGAGTAGCGAGGCGGGAAGAAACGAAGCTCATGAAGCTTTAAATTGGATTCCAAATACAGCTGCCGTGTCGCGTGAGTTGAGAAGCGATCAAGTTCTTGCTTGTCACCACTTTTACAAAAGCGAACGTCGCGGAGGGCTCTTGAAGGAGGAGCACTTTGTTTCGTTGTTTAATCAATGTGCAGTAACGCCTAGGAATGGCGCACGGTTCAACACACCATGCTGCTTCCAATTGTGCATTGGCAGAAAATTATCCACCGGTACATGTGGGATAAAGTGTCGAAATAAAAATAGAACTGCCACAGTCAGCATCCGATGTGGAGCAGGTGAAACGATGGCCGTGCTGAAGGTGGAGACACAGGACACCGAGCTGACAGTAGCAACTTCTCTGCAGAAGTACATTCACCGTCCGATGACTTCGTATTTAGTTTCGGTAAAAAAAAAAACCGAGCGACTAATGGTACGAGTGCGCGACATCAGATGCATGAGTGTGCAGATTGTTGCTGAAATATTAATACGGTGGAAATACAAGATGCTCCATCGGTCGGTGAAGCAGCGGAACGGATGGAACAGAGTGGGAGGAAAAACAGTCAATATGTGTCATCCACTCTTTTCCCAACCCAGCTCGAACACGGTGTGTTCGCGTGACAGGAACAAAATCGAACAAAAAGAAGCTCAGAAGTGCTTGTGTTTTCGAATGCAATACTATCTTTTCGTGGTGTGGGTGAAGTAAGTTTAATCGAGCTTTTCAGTCGACTGTAGATAGTTCGACCTGAAAGTTAGTTTACCTGAGCTACTAAAAATGTCTATAGGACAACTCGTGAAAACAAATGGAGGAGCTAGAAGGCTTAGAACATTTCTTACATGTTATGAAATTAAAATATTTTAGAAATATTGTTAAAAACATTTTGCAAATATATTTCTAGAGACTAGCCAAATAATTCTGTTTAAAGAATTGATTAGAATTTATTCTGCTAGACCATCACGATTTGATCTGAATCTGGGTCGTTCTATAGCGAATTCCTCTGTCAGCTACTAACATACTTAGAGTGAGTATTTATTTGAGTATTTTTTAAAATATTTATTCCATGTATAAGGGGTTTCAAAAAGTCCATAATATAATTTTAATTTGATTTTTTTCACCGACGCCTCAAATTATAGAGAAACAGGAGCACTCCATGTTGTAAAAACTTTTGATATTGGTCTAGGATGGCGTTAGCCTGGATGATTCTGAATTTCACGATTATTTTCGATCCGATCGATCCGAAAAAAACAAAAAAAAAATAATAAAAAAAACTGAAGCAATCTTGAAGATGATACTAGATGCAAACCAAAATTTTGGAAATTCTTTTTGAAAATTTCTTATCTACTTGAATACAACTGTTTTTTACGAATTTCCTTCGGAATAAATCGTTCTTCTTTAAAGGAAATAGTATAAACACATCCATCGCACTAATTTTCTCGAGTTACTACATGGCAGTGCCATTAATGCCAACTGGCAGTTCCCACCTTAGTTTATCGATATTCGATGCAAAAGCAGGCAACCTACACATTAGCCTCGATCCCTTTTCTCCCCTCACCGAAGTATCAACACTCAATGCCGATATTAACACTAATTACTTACTGGCAGCGACGTTCGGTTACAGTGCGTTTTCACGATTTCCGGATAGCCGTAGATCTTCAGGAACAGAAACGTTCCCTGGATGATGAGGAAAATGAAAATTAATTTTGACATTTATTATCCGCCACAGCCGCCGCCGCCGCCGCTGGGAAAGAGACTGCGAGAAAGGAGAAAGGTTGCCCGGTGGCCGCTCTATGGCCAACGGTCATTCCACGCTTTTGCTTTGCTGGCCGCGAAAAAGAGAGAGAGACAGAGAGATCGACACCGTTTGTTTCACTGTTTCACTGATGCTTTGAGCGACCCGTTTCCGTCTGTAAAGATGGAAGAATGGTTGTTCCTTTTTGTGTTTTTTTTCACTTAAGTTCTTCGATTTCCCCCCCGTGGAAAGGTGAGAGGCCCGTGGGAGCCGTGGCAGAACTTAAAGCAGCACCACTTTGGAACCGGAGCAGCTGACTGGTGTGCGGTTAAGGTCACACGGTAACTGGGGAGGAAAGCAATGGACGGGTTTCAGCAGTAATTAGATTAATTAGTAAAAGTCCACCGTCGTGCGATGAGTTTGGTGAGATGTGGTTTTGGTTTTTCCTGAAAAAGCTGAAAATCTTCCGATAGTGGTTTGTTATGGTGACTGATGTGGGTTTTGGTTTTTTTCCCCCTAAAGCTCATAAAGCTGCAGTTTGCAATACACTTTTCAATCATGCCAAGAAAATTAGTTCGGAAAACTGAACTGGAAGGAAGAGTTCTGGAAGACTCTATAAGGCTTACAGCATAACAACTTGGATCGAATAAATTCATTTGGCGTGGAAAATTAAACAAAATCAGAATGACTGGTATCGCCTAGAACGATTGATTCAAAATTTTCAAAAGTTTAATTAAACCAGTTTAAAAGTATTTTTCTTCAAATTGAACACTCGCACTTAAAACGGCCAATAATTCATTTTTATGATCCAAAACTCCAAGTGACACTTCCAACATCCAGAATCCTCTGAAACCTCCCCCGAAACGGTCGGTAGATAAAAACATGCGTGATGTTTTAGGTGTTCTCAATCTCATTGATAGCCAAAAAAAGAGATCATATCGAAAGCTCCCGCAATAAATTCCCACAAAATCCCGGATCCTGGAGCGGACACCAATATAGAAAAGGTACAATAAAGGTGTGCGTTTTATTTTTCGTTCCGCTCACTTGCTCGAAACAAAACGCACAATGGCTGCATTTCGATAAAAAAAACAATGAGTTCGCTTGGCTTCGACACCGGCCGGAGACAACGGGGAGGGTCGCCTGGGAAGTTTGTATTTTATAGCGCGTAATACCACCACTCATCCCAGGGAGAACAATACGCCGAAACACCGCGTAAAACAGAGAGTCCATCAAGTTTGTTTGTTTTAGTTTTAGTTTTTGCTACGATGTTGAGGTGCTTTATTGTTTTTCCAACACGCACCGCACTACTCCGACGCGGTGAAAACTCATCCCAAAGGGAGCCTGTAGGATAGCGGATTCACTATTTATCCCTTCCACGCGAGCGTTTGTTGGTATGTGTGTTTGTGTGGATTGAAGCGAGGTTGAAATTAGAATCAGGTACATTTCACGTTTCACGGAGGAGGGATCCGCGCAATGGATGCGACACAATGGCACATAAAAGCAACGATAGGGTCAAAACATGAGAGAGAAAGGAAGATAAAAAATCGTAATAAAACGGTCAGTAGACAAAAACCTCCATAACCTCAACAAACCAAAAACGTGTCAACATGCGTGTGTGTGTGCTTGTAGAATAATGTGCTTCATATCCAACCACTCACACGCACAACTCACCCCAACACAATCGATTCCCGCCCAACAGTGCGGGCGGATGAACCGTGCGAAAGGAAAATATTTGCTCTCGCATGGCTGCCGCCCTCTCCTGCTCCACCTCCCATCACGGCTACACGGTAGTTGCAGCAGCATAAATTGCAAAACGACCCGTGTTTCGGTGACTACACGACGGCGATGGGACGATGCCGATGATGGTAATGGTGATAGGCAAATAATTAAACGCCAATGTCTTTGTTGGTTTTCCTCGCCCTCGGAGGTGGCTGCTGTGTGCTTTTATCGTGTGTGTTGCGTCCCCTTCGCAGCAGCAGCTGTCGCCACGAAGCCAGCGATTCGGTTTTTATTGCAAGCCAATCCAGTGGAGTATTTTCACGTCCTGGATCGAAAACAGAGCGGATGTTTTATGCAGGGTGGCAACAAAATAAAAACAAAACCAAAAGTGTGTTGGAAAATGAGTGCGCGTTTTAGCTGTCGCTTAGCAACGGCGGCCGTTGACGGTGGATCCGATTTCGAAGCGCCATTTTGCCGGAGGGCCACCACACTTAAAACAAAGCAAGCTGGGTTCCTATTCGTTCTGGGTGATGAGGTCAAATTCGAGTGGTTTGTTTCAACTGAAGCGAATGAATTTGATGATATATTTTTCCAAAAAATGCTCTACAATTTGTTCCGAGTTCCAATACGTTCTTCCGTTTGAGATTTGTTCTCAAGATTTTTTTAAATTTTCTGGAAGGCAAGGATAAGAACGATCTGTATTCTGTTTTATGACGCGAAAATACATGTTTGAAGAGACCTTAATACAATAGCGATAGTACTCCATTCTCCATCCAGCTTAGATGGAACCTTTGGCTGACAGAAATGTTAAAAAAAACTTGCACTGTACACTACCCAAATGCATTATTAAGCTGTTATTTTCAGCGTTGACTGCTTTACGAGCAGTTTAGAGGACTTTTAAGGGTGATAAGTTGCATGAGTAATTTAAAAAAGTACAAATTAAAAAATAATAATACTTCTTTTCTTAATTGCAATTGTACTTCCTGTGGGTTAACAATTAACATAAGAAGTGAAAATCAACATGAAATGAACACCAGTGGAAAATATGAAGTAATATTGTTTGGTTAATGGACTATAAAAATTACAAATTTTTTATAATTTTGGGTTAAAAATTATGTTTTTCTATATTTAAAAGTTGTCGATCAGTTATGACAATGGTTTTATGGAAAAGTATACAAAAACTTAACCAGTTAGAACACTTTTCTGTGCACTCTATTTCATTGCTTACGAAATGGTAATCAAGGTTGTCGCAATATATCCGAATATATTTGTTCAAGCGCAGTCCCCAGTATTCTATATTTTCGATGTAGATAAATGATTCAATATCCCGGTATTTCTAAACACAAAGGAAATCCGCACGGATGAGCGAAAATTAACACATTCTTCGATTGAAACTTGCGACTTTACGCTAGAATTCGTATCGTACTGAGAAATTTCGGGCCATCACGTCACTGTCACTGGGTCAAAGCTTCATTTATCGCACACACACACACACGCGTGCAACTAAAGCACATGTAGCATATTCATAAGCTACTCGCACCCTCCTCCACCCACTGGAAGAAGCCGGAGAATCGCGTGCGGGAATCCTAGCATGAAGATCCTTGAAACAATGTCACTAATTTCGGAGCTTCCGGGAAGGAAACGAATGAATGAATGGATGCACTTAGCACGGAATGTGCACAGCTGCATGCACAGACACATTCCCGGCACAAAACAGCACAATCACTTGAATAAGGGAACGCAAATTGTGCCTCCCCACCGCTCCTCCATTTCCCGAATGGATCACCCGTTCCACTGGTTGGATTTGCCCTTAATGTGGCGTTTTCTCCACCCGGTTCGGAAAATTAATTTTCAATCCACAACCACCGAAACCACACCGAAACACACACGCGCACGCACTGCTTGCCTGTGCTTCTGTTGTGCTTCGCTGCTGTGGGAATTGAGTGTGTGTATCCGCACTGGTTGACCGCGACCAACTGGTTTGGATTGGCAGCGACTGGCAGCTGACCGCGTCTGGACGGCGTGCGCGTGTTTGGCTGACTCCTGACGTCATGTCCAACCACCACCACGCACGCTAACCGCGCGTCAAGTGTTCAAAAACAATTGAAAAAGCCGTGCGGATAGTTATTAAACCCGGTGCAGAGCGCACAAGGAATGCATCATCGCGTCGCCGGCACTCGGAAAACGTCCGGATCAGGCCGGGTCAGGCCGGGCGTCCGTGCGTACGAGATGCTTCTACGGAGATATGTTTATGCTTTGATTAGAGTGCGTCCTCCTCGGGAGTCGGTAAACAAAGGCGCGTCCACGGGAGGCTACGGTCTCGGCTCGAGTGCCGTGTCTTGAAGGTACGGTAGGAGGCAGTGTGAGGCCGTGTGAGCTGCCGCGCGCGACCGCCTAAGCGCGAGACGCAAACAAACACACGCTTTCGTTTGGATAATCAATTTGATTACAGCCAACATGGTGCTGCTGGTGTTGTGGCCGGATTGCAGCGGACTGTATGATCGCGGTGTGTGAATTGTTGGGCAACGGATGGCCGTGCAATGGCGGATCGTGTATAAATATAGAAATATCCGTACTTTGTATAGGCGCAACGTTACTCAAAACTATTACCCTTCAATGCGGCATTGGGTCGCGGGAAAAGTGTCTTCAAGTGGAGAGTGTGTGTCCAGAGAGGGAACGAAATGAATTAGCATCCAACATTCAAGCGTTGAAAAACGGATCATACCTTAAATATTTCTTTAACATTCCAAAATGGTCCAACATTTTCCGTCCAACATTACATTAATCAAACTCCCATGAAGGCATCCGAAGGCGACAACATCTCTAGGTGGTGTTCATTTCAACCAAGACGCTTTGATTCCGATGATTGCACGACGACTGGTAGCGGGCCGATTCGATTTAGCTCCCGAGATCCCTTTAACTCTAATTTATTATGATATCTGCGGAGCGGACCAGAAGTTCCCGGAACGCTATTCAATTAAACTGCAGCACCCAACGTCTCCAGTCCGGCTGGAATCATTCACTGCACTAAGCTGCTGATGAATAATCAGCAGCAGCAGCTAGCGTCTCGTACTTCAATTAAAACATAACTTGCACTGGGCGAACCGACAGGTAAGGGCATCGCTGGAGAATCCGTGCTCATCTGAGGGCATGTACGTCAACGTTTGTCAAACAAAACTCAGCTCCATGCATTGATATCGGGACCGGATCCGATGGCCCTAGGAACCCAGGAAGCACGCATGCCTTCCATGCTCCGATATATTAAATCAAATCGTCATCTTCCTGGAACGTGCAGAACGTTGCAAAACCACAGCCAGTTACAGACAAGCGGCTGTTTTCCACAAGTCATAATCAATCGACGAATGTCTCGGTGCTGTCCGTCTGCAGTCGCCCCGAGGGAAAGCCGACAGCGGCAGAAAGACACAGTAGACGGCTCATCGGCCGGGTGCCAGCCCGGGGTGCGTGCAAAGAGCGTACTCGTTAGCATTAATTTACTACCATCATCACCGAACCGGGCGCAATGTAACATGGTAGGCGGTGGAATCTATTGACTAACGATATGCCGTCGATGGGCAGCCAGGACTCCAGGACCAGACGAGCATCTTGGCATGGGAAGGGTGGCGAGAAAAGAACGCACGTCGCTCGTCGTCTGGTGGTGTCTGGAGAGCTTCGAAAGTCGATACTCGATGTCAGAACCCGCTTGACCGTGTGTGTGCATGTTTGCTGTAAAGGATCCGATGGTTCTACCGACACCGGGGGTCAAGTCTAGTGATCAAGTGGTTTGTTTGTACATTTCAATTTACCAAATCAGATTGCACACAGAGCGCAAAGGTGGTCCGTTCCGAACGCATCGTCCTCGCCGTGGCTGTGGTGCGTGCTATCCGTAGATTCCGATCGGCACACGGCCAGCCAGCCAGCAACGGCGAAATTGATTTATTCCCGTTCGTTGATTTCTTAAGCACGCCCGGCCATATGCAGATACGCAGCAAATGCACGCGCACTCTTACGGACACGGCGGACGCCGTCAATAAATCTTTCCCCGCCGCAAGCTGGAATGCAGAAGCCTTCTTTTCCTCCCCGGCTTCCCGGTTTCGACCAGATCCGGCCATGCCAAAACGTGACCGAAGGCTGGCGCAAAGGCTTGGCCGGCTTTTTGCCCCGTTTGTTTGTTAATAGAAAATAATCGATCGCCCGATTGGAGCAGAAGGGATAAAGATAAATGATGGCAGCGGCAGACCGACGACGGCCGGATACGGGGCCATGCTATTAAATTTACACTAAGCTCGGTGGTGACGTTTGCCAGCAGATGGCACCAGTGGTCTACGTGGTGAGATTGTCAGCCGGCAGCTGACAGGTTCCTAAACGTCAAACAGCTACGGATGATGGCAGTCGATGAATATTAAATGATTTCAAAAGCAAATAATGAATTCTTTATTTATGGCTTGGACAAAAAAACACTATCGATTTGTACCTTCTTCTCAAAACCTTCGAGTAATTAAGTAAAATTTGTAATTGAACGTACATAGAAGACTAAAAAATATAACGAAAAATGTTTGAAAATAAAAACATATCACAATAATCAAACAAACGGAACATGTTGACCATATACGAGAGAAATCAAATTATTTTATCGCAGCATTTCGGAATTCTGCTGTCCCCTTTTGTGTCGTATTATTTGAATTTAAATTTACACTATAATTAAGCTCCAAAAGGACGTAAAAGATTGACATATTTCAGTTTGTTTTGTCCAAAAGATGCAATTTAGATGAGATTGTACCATATAAAATAGCATCTTATTGCTATAAAAAAAAAACAAAACACATTGTTCCTATTTTCTTCGAATTGATTGTTGGTCACTCTTTGAAAAAGTGGCGTACATCGTCTAAACCTCAAAAGAATTACACTCATGACATATTCATTTTGCCCGTGCCGAAAAAAAAACTTGTCGAAAAAGTTAATCCACCAAAACCCAAAACAGCAGAAGCTCAAAAAAAAAAAAACAAGGACTTGACAAGGACGCCTCTGCTTCGGACCGGAAAGGATGCTGTCCACAAGCGTGGACTAAAGTTGGAAGCAAACTTGGGCTATTTGTTAACGTGGATGACACGTGCCATACCGGCAGACCAACCCATCCGTTGATGGGGGAAAAAATCACCCGACTTTATCCATCCTTGCCCGGATGGACGGGAGTGTGTCTTTTGGGGGAGGGTGGATGTGCACGTGTGCGCACGGTCACGGTGCGTGAATGCTGCAGTGGTCAGCCGAGTGATGAACCGAGCACAAGCTGCCATCGCTCGTCCGCTAAACTAAACCCGCCGCTCAAGTGCTTTGTAAATATATGCTCGGCTATGATGGAATTATGCTCCATCCCGGCCATGTGCTCTTTTTCTCTCGAGACTCCTGGCCCTCGGCGCAGGTACTTTGCTGAAGAAGCGGCTTCTTCCCCGCCCCCGGTACGACAAGACGATGTGTTTCTTTAATCCTTCAGGGCATTTGTGGGTGTGGGTGGGTTGAGTGGGGTTGTTTCCCCACTTCTATTTCTCGCTGTAACGATCACGGAGACATTAGTCTTGGCAAGAGGAAAAAAGCGTTTGGGGGGAAAGAAGCTCTCGAGGAAATGGGTTTCTTATTGAGACACCCACCGGGAAGGAAGTTTCCAGCCCTGGTTTATCTCGCCGAGTCGGTCAACTACGGTCCCGTGTGGATCCATACCTGAAGATGGTGACAGTTCCGGGATGAGCTGATCATTTCGAAGTTAATTTTTTCTCCGAATTCTCCGAATCTTTTTAATAAAGATAAACTCACATGCAAAAAAAAAATCAAATAAAAATATCCTCCCATTTCTCAACAACACTCATAAACTGCTCGAATAAAGTTGTTTCGAAAGCAAAATAAAAACAAACAATTGCGTGCCATTTCTATCCCATTGCGCGGCTTGGCCCGTCCCGGATCCGGAATTGAAAATTGCTGTAGCTCGTAAAATCGAATACCGAAAACACACACACACACATTTCGGTCATGACCGCCATTGTATAGCAGCTCAAATCCAAGTAGCACGCCCAAGTTACAGCAATAAATGCAGAAAATACATACACACCCACACAGAGGAAAAAAAGAAAATAAAACAGCGATAGTCGTAATAACAATCGGCTGATAATATTTATTTTCCAGACAATGTTTTCTTTACGCGCGAAACGGCTGGTGCGCGGGGAAGTGTAACAACCGCCACCAGGGCCAGGGCACAGCTGGCATCACTCGAGAAGCACCGGAGAGAAGCAGTCTGCACCAGACTGTCGTAAAAGTTTTCTTCCGGAAAGCGGACAAAAGGAAAAAAAACACAACTTTTCCCAAAGCGCTTTCCGGCCGGCATTGTGAAGCGAGCGGCGTTCGCCATCTGTGGATGCATTGAGATTCTTCGGGTGCTTTAAAACGCCCGGGAGGAGTAAAAAAAATGTTTCTTAATGTTCTCCTTTACAAAGCAATCGTTTTTTTTTCTTTATCCTTTCGAGTCCCGGGTGACCCGATATGTGGGACCCATTCAAGTCCAATTTTGCGAGCTTCTACTCCTCTCGTATGTGCATTTTGATGCGATTTGGATCCATATGCTAACATAGCACATCGCGCCACCGATAGTTTTGGTCCTTCGAGCCGGATCGACCGGTCGCTTTCTCGCCGGATACATTGCACCCGTCGTGGCGTCGCATCGGTCTGTGAGGACTGTCAAGAGGACGGGAAGCTGGCGTGGTAGTTAGTATTAAATTTTTAACCCATTCCGAAAGGCGGTGACATCTTTTCGGATTTGCTCAATGGTTGGAACTGAAGCCGGGCTGGCTATTAGGGATAAGTTTTCCGAACGGGGGGAGCGGTGGGCTTTCCGTTTCGTTCGAAAAACGTTCTTTGGACCCACTGCTACAACGAGGGTCACCGAAAGGAGGAGAAGAAAAAAGCGTCCGTTTTTCGATGGTCACATACGGCAAGAAAAGTGTCGAATTTCGATGAACTCTGGCCCTGCACCAGGCGTTCGACGAAAACAGCGCCACGATAGCCGAAACGGCAACAACGATGTAATGTCAAAATGTGTTTACAAAAAAAAAGAATAGAAGTCGAAGTTGTTCTTTTTCGCGTAGCTACGACAGAATAAAGAGGAGATAAGAACATGCCCTCTCTTTTCTCGAAGAGGCGAATTTTCTGCCCACTGTTTTTTTTTTTTATTTGCTTCACAACTTTTTCGCCCGGATTAGGCGAAACCGAAGGGGACAAAAAAAGGAGCTAAAAGCACACAAAAGGATACGGAATGAAATTGGTCCGGGTGGCAACTTTCGCCGTACCTTTTCTTGTTGGCGCGCCCAGAGAAGAGGCCCGGTTTGTGCATGGCAAACGATTTCGGAATTTGTATCCTATCGACGGCGATGACTTGTACGGTAGGAATGATTTTCGATCGCAGCTGACCTTTCGATCTCACTCGGCCGCCTGTTGGGAGTCGAGAAGGAAAAGAGGGGTGGCGAGGTGGGGAGGGGGAATGAATTTGATGAGCCTTCGTTATTATGCAAAACGATGTTTTATTCAAGGCATCACCCCGGCGAAGACGAAACGGTCACCGATAAGGACACAATTTCGCAGTGCAATCGTTGGAAAATTTGCCGAACGCACACGAAGACGAACGCCGCAAACCGTTTCCATTCGAAATTATGCATTTCACTTATGCTGATGGCCGATGATGATGATGTTGTTGGGAATTCGCAGCGGCAAAACAGTTCCATCCCAGGCCGATGCCAAAAACTGGATCACTCTGCTGCAAATTTAATGCTATCAAAGGCGCTCCCTCTTTGCAGTTTGATACGCGGAATTATATCTAAAGCTCATATCGAAATCAAATTCGAACCGAGCATTAATATTCATTTGTAACCGTCGCCGAACACGTGCATACGTTGCTTTGGAGCTTTGTATTAAATTTAATGTAATTGTAATGCCATCGGCCATGCCGCAAAAATAGAATCCGTGCAACTGCGTGGTAGGCGCGTAATCAGCATTGCAGGATTAGTGCAGCATTTTGTTCGCTTCGCATAGCCGAAAGCGACGAGTTAATGCGTGCTCGAGAGTGCAGAGGACTCGTTCATTCAAATACCCACCACAATGGATGCATGGTGCACTGGGGTTTAGTAGTTTTTTGTTGAGATTAGCATTTTATATTGGTTTTGTTTGTTTTTTTTTTTAGTCAAATCTTTGTGTCCTGGCCTAGGATCGGGTTTTTAATAGGAAATTTAAATAAAAAAAGTCGATCGACGAGAAAATTGAATCATATGTTGCACATTTTAGTCTAATATTGTTGGAGTTGTAACTGATAGGCCTCTCTTTTCTAATCATGATTCAGATAACCGTTCTTCTAATATTTTATTCTTGAAAAAATGAAAAATAGAAGGAAAGAAAAAAACTTAAATTTTCCATCTACTTCTTGTCGTAGCAATGTGAAGAAGGATTTTAGTTTGCTCAAAAGTTTGTATGTATAAAAAAAAAACAGTCCATTGTAAGCGAGCGACAATAAAACATTTATTAAATTACATTAATGGCACTCACTGTACTCTTTCCACTTCGTAGCAAATATGTACATGTTGGTGTTGAATGGAATTTATGAAGTATTTCAAACCGAAAGTTTCCTCGATAGGATCGACCAAGCCCTCCCAATATTCCCGATCAGTGGCCCAGCTCGCCAACACGGCCAGCTTCGTTCAAGCGAATAATTCATTATTCATAGTAAAAGCCTGTTTTGAATGTTTTTCAATTCCATTTCCCCCG
>JXXA01009356.1:0-12528 GCA_000956255.1 Anopheles punctulatus | reverse complement strand
ACTGAAATCGTTTAAATGTATTCAACAGCACAAGCTGTGCTCCAATATTGGCTATCAAAACTATAATCTTCAAACAAAACTTGTTGTTTGAAAGCATTTTTCCGATTACTTATTATTCAATCCAACGCAATAATAGATTGGAAAAGAATGCGTTAGTTTAGTAACTGATGATTTTTTATTTGAATTGGATGCTTACATACATTTGGAAACGAAATAAATAACTCAACTTCTACAACAATGTTGATCCCTCACGACTGCGCAGAGGCCGAATATGTTAAAATATTTGTTTAAAAATGATTCTTGATATTATTATAAAAAAATGAATGCGATACAATCAGTTATTTTGTTACCTTAAAATTTTCATTACAAACAATTATATTCTTTGCCTACAATATGTATGAATATTGTGGATTTATTCAATGGCAATGTTTTAGTAAGGCATTTTTATAGTCCGTATCTAGTCCAATCTAATCTTCTTTGTTTAATAAACTTGTTGCATCTCCCTTTCGCCGTGACATTAGTAAATGCCATGGACATAAAAAATGAACACTGACGCAACTACACAAATCTACAACCAACTCGTGGAATTAAGCCACGGTCACTCCCGAACGTGGATCTCCACTGTGCGGTTAATATGCTTTTAATTACCCGTACGAGATTTCCATGGGAACAACACAACATGCAGCCACATAACGCAGTTAATACCCGTGTCAGGCAAAACGGTTCCTCCTCTGTCCTCGATTATGACGTTATTAAATATTCATTTCTGGCTCGGTGTGCGCACCGTGTTTCGAATGGTTGTTGATTGTTGATGGTTGGTCGCTTTTCCTCCTTTGATACTCCCTTTTGCAATGCTGGTAGGCCCTTCTAAACACTGTTTCCAAGGCACGAACTGTTACTTGAGTATACTCAAATTGATTCCATGTCTGGAAAAGAATCATTGAAAAGACCCTTTCACTTCTTTGTACTCTTTCTCTCTCTCGCTCTCTCTCTCTCACGATTCTTTCCACAATCAGTGGTTAGGTATTTGATTCAAGTACAATAGAAGTTTCTGCAGTTATGGTATTTCATATAAGCGAAGCATTTGGGATAGGTTTTCTCGTGCTGTGGCATTATATATTTGACTAAAGAGCGAATAAAAGGTTACACGCTTTAAAAAAACTGTATACATTATCATTATTCTACTATTCATGATCTTCCCTCAAGTGACGAGCAACTTTTTCTCCATCGTTTACAAGAAATTCTACAATCAAGGGCAGTTTGTAACAGTTTTGCTAGTTAAAATCTTCACGTAACCGAAAATGCTTACAAAGCATTCGAACTGATACATTTTTTGTATGTGATTTTTGTTTGTTTAATTTACTTCTTCCACAACTTCCTTTCGAAACTTCTCGTCTAGTTCCACGACTGGTGAATGGACACCTCCAATAGCCGAACCCCAATGTAGAGTAAAAAAAATGTCTGTTTTGGAACTTTATCAGAGCCCAGGCTTTTTGGAAATACATCGCAGCCGAAATGGATAAAAAATCGCTCAAGGATCTCGAAAACCTGCTTTTCTTTCACGCACATCCTGTGAGGGGAAACCTTCGTACAAGAGATGAATAATAAGCAGCAGCAGCGGCAGCAGCACAAGCGCTTGGTCCATCCCAGAGGGCCTTTATCGTTGTTCGTTATTCTAAGGACGCACACGCATGGACCGCGAACGAGTCTAGTTGATGCACCCATATCAAAAGATTTGACAGCTGACTGGAGCATGAACATAGCCACCACCATCACACTACGAGCGGGCGATCTTTCTCCATTTTTTCTTCGTCTGCAGCGAATAAAGTTTCACACTGTGTCAGGCTTGGTCAAGGAGTTTACTTTCTTTCGTTTTCGCCTTGAAAAGCATACAAGGTGGTTTCGAAAATTGAGGCTAATCGAAAACAAGGAGGTCCTACCTTCGTCAGTTCCTCCTCCTGTTTAAGCCGCACCGCCATAAGACAGCGCATCGAACGAAGATAGGAGACTAGGCGGGGGAATAAGAAAACAGGATCTGAAACTAACGCAAAGCTGAAATAAAACTTTTCATCGGACATGATGAGGGATTTCTTTTCGACATTTTTCTGCTACAAGGAGATTCTTTCTTTCTTGCACACCATCAGCTCCTCTGCGCACATCGCAAGATCTTCCAGCGGCATAGCGAATTTACACGGAATCACATGGTGCCAATCGCAGTCGCTGTGGCTTTGATGCCGTGAAACGATTTTAAAGCAATCTACGGTCAATGAAGGAAAAATTATACTAGAAGGAACTATAATCAAAACATCGTGGGGAAGATGCGGGAGAAACATTAACAAGCATAGAAAATGTGAAAGAAATCCGCTCACTACAATTTCTTTTCAAGTTTAACATAAGCATGTTTATATAAGATATACAAGGGTATAAAACATGTTATCATTTAAAAAAATAGAAAACTACCACACGACCAAACATACAGCGAACGATGCTTTTAAAATATAATAAACAATACTGTCATTTAATTACCTAGCTCAATAACAGTTTGATCAACGTAGCGTCCCATAATGTTGTACTAAGGCTGAAATTTAATATCAAAACCCGTAAAATTTGTGTAATTGATTGTATGTTTTGTTTAACAAAATCCCCGATTTATTAGGGTTGTCATTCATTAGGGTTGTCATTAGGGTAGTCATTGTAATAAATGTGTTGATATTGCAGAAAACAATATTATTTACGCGTTTCATTTGGACACAGGGTAGGATGTAATTCTATTATTCAACAATGATTTGAATATTTATTTGAATTTATCATATTTTTCTACACATACACCAGACGCAGAGCTAAACTCTGTTAAAAACATTTTTTTTTGTAAAATGCATGAACACGAAATGTTTAAGAACATATTCTATACCCAAACTAAATTATCAAACATATCCCAGGTCGCTGTACAAATGATCTATAATTATAAGCGCATCAGGATTAGATCTATTATTTATAGTTGATTCTGTAAGAGCTTCGCAGAAATGCAAAAAATACTCGAGATTACCGCAACGCTATTCTTTGCTCTTGAAGGCAGGTTGTTTAGTTTGTAGTATCTTCTTTTAAAAGAATGACGAGATCTATTTTATGAAGGTTCTTGGTGGTTGCTATTTTATGAAGGTTGCTATCGATTTCTGTTTAAGGTGGATTGGAATAACATTTAACATGGAAAATTTGTGACGAATTCAATGTTTTCTAATACATTTCCTATTTTCTCCTTTTTAGAACGAAAGCGTGGTCGACAGACCTACACCCGTTATCAGACCCTGGAGCTGGAGAAAGAATTTCACTTCAACCGCTACCTTACTCGACGACGAAGAATCGAAATCGCACATGCACTATGTTTAACTGAGCGGCAGATCAAGATCTGGTTCCAAAACCGACGGATGAAGTGGAAAAAAGAGAACAAAACCAAAGGTGAACCTGGTTCGGGCGATGAGAACGATATGACACCACCGCAGTCGCCGGCATAAGCAAACTATGCCACGGATACATTGAGATTCCATCGAAGGCGTAGTAATTACTTCCCGCACCCCGGACCTGGATAGGAGTATCTTGTGAAAATGTGCTTGCAGATTCTAGAAATCGAGTTCCTCCATTAATGAATTAGCGATCAAGGATCAAACATTTGAATCTTCACAGTGGCAAGGACTTCGAATGGTGTGTGTTTTATGTGTGCATTAATATACTACGATTATTTTACGATTATTGTTTTAATTGAAATCCCGTTGGATGCCCCCCATTGATCACGGATGAAACCAACAATGCCTATGGTTTCGTAAAGAAAATTTATCTGAAACATTTGAGATCTTGTTGTATTGGTACATCTAGGAAACACTTAACGTATTCATGTATTGCGGAACAAGTGGAAGATCAATCAATTGTATCTGAAATAGGAGAAGAAAATGATCAGGAACGGCTAGCAGCGAACGAACAAAAACAACTTATGTGACCTCAAACTTAATTTTAAAGAAACAAGAAAAAAGGCGTAACATTGAAGTTAAGGATTGATTGGCAAAAGTTAAGTAAAACAACGGCTTAAATGTCGTTAAAACATGGCATGCAAGCGAACACAAAACCATTACGAATCAATGCATCACAACGGAATTACGTGTGCGCATAAAGTAGGGAATAATCGACGAATATTCGCTTCATGGTTCGTTTTAGAGAAGATGTTTAAATAAAATCGATTCAAGGGTAACCGAGTAGAATTTCATTTGAAAAACAAACGAGCAGCATGATTTGGTTCACTTGTATGGATGTACAAACTTGCGTTAAGAACTGCAACAGTTATTCTTAGAGAGATAAGTTCGATCATTAAAGTGTCGCTGTACAAGAAAAAAGGAGCGATACAGAAATGTATACAACTGTTTGATTCTACTCGAAGCTGAAAGATTGTAACATACGTAACAACTTATATATGAAAACAAATTCAAATGGCACAGAGTAGGATGCTTCGAAACGTGAGATAAACTGAATTGGTTCGCACACTTTACGGAAAGCTACTACCACCTTGGTTCCAAATTTTGGAACCGTTCGTTTAAATCCGTTATAATTCTGAGTAAATAGATTCCTTCAGTAAAACCAGACACCATGAAAAATACCGCCGTAACTATAAGCTACGGACAACGCAGAACCATCCATTGTAGAAACAAACGGTGAAGAATACGTAGCTTAATTCATTAGAAATATGTTGTCTTGTTTTCTTGAAATATTTCATTTTCCAAAAATTGAATAGAACTTCATTTCAAAGCAAGAAACTCCAAACCGAACTCATGCCAAAGTCAATAGTATAATTTTGTGTAGTAAGCTCATCGTATCCGCATTACAGTTTTCATTGTTGGTTTCAGTCATTTCATGTAGCCTTTTCTGAACAGTTCAGCAATTTGCACAAACGCTCATCACATTGTTTATTGTCATGCATTCAGTTACTGTAATGTTCGGGATAGTAGTATTCAGAGGAATGGAGCATAATTTATTTTGCCTAGTTGTACAGCTACTAACAATAATCACAAATCAGCGAGCTCCTAACGTTTATGCATTACTGTGACGCAAAGTTTTGTTTGATAGATTTGGATTGATGGAGCAAATCAGATTGAATCGTCCCCAATGACACTAAAAACAAACTCCCAGTGAACAAATAGTTTAGCAAAAGGAAATCTGGTCAATACTCTCCCACGAGTGCAGTGTGCTAAATTGATAAATGCACAGATAATTAAACTATTAATAATTAAAGGTGTCGTGAGAAATGTTCGTCAAAAGCAAGACAAATATAAGATGTATACGATTTTTTACAAAAATCAAATAGCCTCTAGCAAAATCAGCTGAACAACAAGTAAACACAAGGCACCCAACTACGTTGGTTAGATTACCGGGCTATTCGAAGACCACCTGAGGAAATATAGATACACATTAACCCGCAAATAAAAGTTGGTATTGATTTCTTGTGATATTACAGCTTCTTGCAACGACGGAAATCGATCTTCAAACATCCTAACAATGGTCACATGTGAATAATTCAAAAATACGTAAATCCATCGCTACTTTTCGTTGGATTATGGGTTGCCGATACGATGCCGCTAAAACAAAACGTACAATGAATCAATTGCAATTCAACACGTGTGCAGTGGCTAAGAAAGCAAGAAAACAATCTCTACCACTACCGAAAATACGTAAATGATGCAGTGAAAGTAGGTTGAAGAAATTCACACAAAATGATAATAGTAACTTATAAATTACATTTGAATAAGCTACATAAGATATGATGGAATACGATTTGAGCCAGATGAGTCGTATCGATGGAAGAAGATAACAAAAAAACAACAAAACCTATGAACCTACAGAATCGTTAGCCTTTAAGGGACTGTGTAATTATAAATGCTAAACAAATGGTACAGTAAGATACTGATTGGCTGGGACAAAATCTAGTGAAAAGGCAAGTGTTCTGCGTATCCTTTTTTCTCATCCTTCCGAGGATGAAAAATCATTCTAAAGGGAAAGGTAATTGTAGTAGCATCTCACATAGAAATATTTAACATGGAACAAAATCACAAAACGTACAGATGACATTTTCAATATATCTGTAAAAATAAAAAAATGATTTGGACGAGTGTCAAGAATGCCCAAAATTATTTTTGCTCGGTATTGAAGAAAGCAGCTGCTACATTTGTCTGGTATCAAGCTAAGGGAAAAACGGCGGTATGCCGTGTGTAACGAGGTGTGCGTAATATTTAATCGTTAGGGATAAGCATTCAGCAAGCAAGTGTGCAAAATACCGGTAGTTATTCAGTTACTGCAGGCACAAGCGTACGAAAAAATTAAAAGATTCTCGTATCATTGAACAACAAAAACCCGTCAAATCAGATATACATGAGAAACAAATGACACAAAGAACTACAACCAACAAACTAGCAGACATATGTAACTAAATTTGTACATACAAGCAAGACAAGAAAGGCAGAAAATGATTAAATAATAAACAAAACAAATAAAACCATTTCTTACCCAGCTTTTCTCTTGGCCAACCGTTGCACAATCTACGTTCTCGAATGCGTCAACCCGTAGCCGACGACTGTGCAGCTAGAAAACGATCAGAAAATGAGCATTTCATCGATTTCGAGCTTCGACCACTGTATGTTGAACGATTTTCGAGAGCCGATCTTCTTGGCAGTTGTCTTCTTGTGCTTCTTCGGTGGCATTTAAGCCACGCCTACTCGCGCAACCGCTCTCACGCACACTCGCACACAAACTCAAACACAGCAGCATACTTACCCAAATCCAGCATTCCTAAGCTCACGCACACTTGTGCCGGATTGCGGCCATGATCGCATTGTTTTGAAGTACGGAAAATAAAGAGGAACAAGTGTCTAAGCGCAAATGTCGTGTTTTGTACAATAACGATATTCTGAGGAGAAATTCTACCGGCTATTTCAAGCACAAGTTGTTTTTTCCAATTCATGCAACGATAGAAAGCTGTAGAAACAGTGCAAACCTTTTGAAACGCGCACGAAAATCTGTTCCGACCCGACGAAACGACTTATTTGATATCTGTTTAAAATTGTGAGCTATCTAATGCATTTCCGATCAACGGCCACTCAGTGAATTGTCGAACAATTGAAAAGAAAGCGTAGAAAGAAGGCAGAGACAGTGAATACAAATTGACAACAGGTAAGTGAACTGTAGTGTGAATGTGATGGATGCTGGGCGAAAATCTAAATCATGATCAAACCATGCATGTAAAGTTTATTTACTTTTGAGCAGTGTTACATTATAACATAAACATTTTCATTAACATATAGAGTTCTGTCGAGAAATTGAACGATGTGTGGCCACTATTTCAACGCCATGAAAATTACAGCATAGCATACAGCATATATCATTTTTTGCTTATGCTTTCCCAAAACTTAATATTGAATATAATTATTTTTAATATTCAATAAAGTCCTTGTGGAGAAATTCATCAGCTAATTTAATTAGCTAACGCCAAGAGGATTCATGAAACTTTTTTTTGAAAAAGTGCAATGGGAATTACATTTCACGCTTCCAAATGGAAGATAAATGGTGATGCACTGCAAATACAAGGATCAAGTTTTGTTTCATTGGGAGTTGGAAACATAAACATATCGCGGTTACATTGGCGTTTGCGGAAAGCTACATAAAATAAAATGGTACAATGCATATATCTCCTTTCATTTGCGAAGTAAAAGCAGAGATTTGTTGCGGAGTTTTGTAACTTTACAAACTGGTACAAACATTTGGTAGCTAGAAGCTATTCAAAATATTAAACCGAATAAATTGTTCACAAAAACTAAATGATTTTAAGCTGTCCCAGAATCGTTATGTTTGTGTGGTAGCGTATTTCCCATGCAATGCTTGCTACACGATCCGTCATCCTCCTCCAATAAATTGATTTGTAAGAGTGTTACCACGGAAATATTATATAAAATAAAACGGAATCAGCGATATTTGGTATAGGATAGCTTATTTGTTTGACTCCATCTTCTAAGTATGTCATTCATAACAGATGTTCACTTGCTTCAGTAGATTAAACTCGGCTTAGCCAAAGGATGTGTCTGGGTAGCCAACATATTCATCGGATAAAATGTGATGCATAAAGTCATAATGTGTAAAGGTATCGCTACATAAGCTGTAATCTTAAGCACATGCAGAAAATTCTCCAAAAATAACAAATTTAAGGTACTAGAAAATGAATGAAACCCACAAACAAATGTTCCTTGTACGGGCGAATGTTCGTTGATGGAAGTTCTAATTCCGAAACTAAGTGTCCAAGGACTGAGAAAATGAGCTTCGGACACAGCCAACAGAAGCATCAAACAAAGTTCTTTTCCAGACTTGTACATTTTTTGCGCTCATCATTTCTGCGTGATTCCCATTTACTAAGACCGCACCATCACCTATCGTTACACTCTCATGCACCGTTGGATGGAGGGTTCTTTCGGAAATCGAGAAGCATAATATAAAATATATACCCAGCCCCAACAGCATTAATCCGAATGACATTTTCAGTTTTTCGCTTTTCTTTCGTTCCAATCCATCAATGTCATTGGGAAAAAATGTTACTATGTATTTTCTATAATATAAAATAATTCTTCTTTTCTTCCTGCTTCCTTTTGCCCGCTTCCTGCTTCCTACATTTCATTCCCCGGTCTGATAGCTCTAGCAATAGATGATGTTTTTTGTTACCATCAAATTGTTCCGACTTTCCTCGAGACGTAGCGAGTCAAAGTTCCCTTCGGAAAGCTTTAGGTTCATGAGCAGGCGTGCCTGATTTTGATTTCATTCTTGTGAGCATTTTTTGTGAGTACATTTATAAAAAAGGTCGCTCGAAATGAAATGAAAAGAAAAGTTTTCTGCTGCTCCGCTCGCAGCAAAGTCTCTAGAGGCAGCGAGCATGGTATTCGAAATTTAACTTGGGCGGATGGTTGGCTTAAAGCGTGTCTGATCGACGTATCGTTAGGAGAGAAATGAATCGCCAGCTGAGCACACGGTGGATTCGGGACGCACGCACCCACTTGAAAGGAAATGCCAGTAAGAGGGTCAGCTAGAAATGCAGCCAGGCGACGAGTCTCTGACAGAAAATTCATCACACCGTCAGTCCACATCGCTGTTCGGCGACAACACTCAATCAACGACAAACTCCCCCAATCCGCAATGATCCTGGTGATAAGGAGCGGATACGAAGTAAGGCGGTAGGAGCTGGGAATTTGTTTCCAAATAAGCCGGTGCCTAATGCCACACGCCTGTATCAGACCTCACTTCTCACATGCAAGACACGCTGCAAGGACCCGTGGAAGCTCTATGTGAATGTGTTTTAAGCAGGGTGCTACAGTAGGGACACTTCAAAACCATTCCTCATGCTACGAATTTTTATCTTCCCGCTATTTTCACCGCTTTCAACAGCGGAAATATTTTTAATGAGTTAAGTATGTTTGACACGAGCACTTGAACTTGGCAAGAGAGTTTGTTCTGTGGGTTTGATTTAAGAATTGAGTAAAATGAAGCGTTTTTAACTACTAAACGAATATTTTATTTGAAGGGACAAAGCATGTTGTAGCGGATGTTAGAGGTAGCAAAACTGTATTTCAAAGAAAAACATTACTTTTCCTGTTTCTAAATCATCTATCCAAAAATAAGATCGGCACTAGATAAAAATTGGATCAAAGCATTGAAGAGCTACACATTATCTTATTCGTTATTTTAATGGTACAAAGACAAAAACCAAAACCAAAAAAACTAAAACACAAATGCATGTCCACAACCCACGCACTTTGCATGACTACAAACCTGTCAATCAAAACAATAAAAGTATTGTGACACATGCAAATCATGATCGATTCGCAAGCCGTTGGCATGCATGCGAACAAATATTGTTCGCAAGAAAAGGTCTGACCAGAATGAACTTTTCTAACCACAGCCTAGATCTCACCCCAATCCGGAGCGCAGGTACTGGAAGGGCTGGCGTCGGGTTGAATTTATGGGCTAATTTTATGGCAATAGTAACGACCTTGAGCATTTCCAAACTGAACAGCTCTGCTGATGATGCTTCTGTGTTACATTCGAAGTTCAACTCCCATGGTCAGTGGACTTGTTAAATTTTCTTATGGTTTATAGGGAAACTCTTTTGCAAATTATTTCACAAGGACACGTGAGTCCTACCCGTCCTATTCAAACATGTTCTTTTGTCCATTTGCTTTACTCATTTGCCCTTTCATTTCGGCAACTACGTGGATTCATACAAACAAATTCGCCATGTGTCCAGCGTACTGCAATGATTTTCACCACACAACGTTTCATTTCGAGCAAACTATATCAGTTTCGGTATCACACAATGCCAGCAAAGTCAAGGACGAATGAGTACAAATGCTTGAAAACCTTGAAACAGGTGGAAAGAATAAAATTCTGGGTCTGTATTGTCTATATCAAAGGCAATGTTTTTCAAACTGGTTAAAACCGTTTAGCAAAGGCACAGTAAAGAGATTAACCTTTAAATGGTTTAAATTTAAAAAGCACCTGCAAGAAAACGTAACTAAAGCTGAAGCAAAAAAATGTTTCCAGCCCTTTTTTCATCCTTTACGCATTGACAATGATTACGGAAATATATGAATGATGGTCGCGGTGATGATGCCGATGGATGCAAACACGGCGAAGATGTCGACGGATGCAAAGACGACGGTCTGACTACGATCTGGTTTGCCGTGATTATTGGATCCCCAGGCTACATACCATGTTTTGTTGGAGGTGGCCAATGGCTCGAAGTCTGGCCGATTGCTTTCAGTGTTTGTGCTGTTCTTGTTGTTGTTGTGTTTTTTGAGTCGGGTTTTGAAAAACTGCCACATCGTTAAATTTAATATGAAACTCATTTAGCTAAAGTGCTGCCGATTTATTTATTTATATGTTATGTTCGTTTTGCCTTCTGCTCGATGAAGAATGGCGTATTACATCACGGGGTACTCCTGCCTCGTTGCAATTCGCTCCGTTCAGGTCCTATACGGTGTGGTTTATCATGTTGCCTTTGCCATCGATGTCATACGTACGATCGCTCTCACTTTCTCCAATATTGGGGAAGATATGCCACACGCCATGCCAAATAGTTTTTGTGATGATTTTGATTTTACAATTAATGCTGTTGGATTGTGGTTTTGGCCAATAAAAAATACTACAAAATAAAACATAGGTATCCCTGAGTATAGATGCCAGGTATGTTATAGAAACTGCTTTGAATTCCTTTACAGGGAACAACATTGCATTTTAATTTTATCGTTATTTTATCTCTCTTATACATTGTCTGAATTTCATGATTCGCTTCATAACTTAATACATAACTTATTTCATAACTTATAATGCAAAACGTAACTGTATGGCCTCCCGAACGAAAGCCCTTCCAGGGAGATAATGTTTGCATACTTGCAGCTTGGATTTAACATTGTATCTTAGTCATTGCAACAATGTTACAACGTAAAAAACAACGAAATCACTTCCACTAGCCACGGTGTACCATACTCGGTGAAATGGTACCAGGGCTCGTAGAGTCCTGTTACAAGTGACTCAGGAACAACCAAAACTACTCTAATGAAAAAATAGAATACTCTTACATGCTCGCCTTCCTTTGTGTAAATGGCATAGTTTGGTCCACAGCCAAGAGCGGAAAAGCTAATGGAAAAGGCAGCTTCGTTGACCATTTACATTTCATACATTAAAAGATTTACGCACTGCATAGTGGATTCATGATTAATCTATTGTAGTACTATCTTACCTTAACTGTTTTTGCAATGCAACAGGTTTTTCGAATATTCTTTCTAGTACAATAATGCAAATCCATACAAATTCAGTGATAAAATTAACTATTTTTTATTTATTTCATTCATTCTATTTTTATTTATTTTTACTATTTTTTATGTTGATTTTTAGTTGCACCGGACTCAAAATAACAGTATTTTGCGCGTAGCGTGACTGTTTCGTACTATCTTAAAAACTTAATTTTGCGAATAAATTTTAGATTTGAACTTAGTTAAAAACTATAAAAATATCCCCTCTTAAAATAAAATCCACCCCGCAGGCATTATTGAACACTAACACGACAATGCTACTCTATTTTCATGAATAAAGTGTAACTTCTTTTACTAAATACTTACACATACTACACACGATAGTAGTATCCAACAATAGGAAAATCCCTAACATATTCCACACTTCAACTCCCTCGGAAAAGGCTATTCTAATAGTACAAAGAAAAAACACTAGGAAAGCCCCATGGACAGTGCAAGATACACTTAAAATATATACAATGCTTGATAGTCTTTCATTCATCATCCTTCTTTTGATTGATTGTTCTGTCACCCACGCATTTTCATTTTCTCATTTTCCTAGTTGAGTCGTTTATCCTTGTCGATGGTTTTGGTAGTCCAGAAACAGGAAAAAAAACGAAGTCCCCTCTTCTTCTAATCAATAGCGAGAAGTGTTTTCTTTTGC
>JXXA01009349.1:0-14231 GCA_000956255.1 Anopheles punctulatus | reverse complement strand
TGGTGTGAAATTATTTTAGAAAAAAAATGTTTGCTCACAGTTTGTTAAATGTTTGTTCGGAATATTTTTAGAATAAGGTTTTGAATCCAATAGAGAGTAACAAATCGAGATTGAAATAATAATAAAACATTCACTAGATGAAATTTCAACCGGCACGGGTGGTTGCATCGTTCGTGGCAAAGGACTTATAAATATGCAACAGATGGAATCCGCTGATACCTGTATAAAATATATACAATCCGGTAACCTGCACACCATAATTAATGCATAGTATTTCATTACGAACTACAACGTCACTGCAAGCACCATGCTGGCAAGCATGTGCAAAAACATATGTATGATTGAATCAATTCATCCTCTGCTCGGTAAAGCATACGGGCACAAGCACGGCTATGACTCTCTCAGTGGGTTTGATATTCAATTTATTGTGCCGGTACGTGTGCATGCTGCTATAATTCCGCCCGGCATGTGGGCTGATTGCAATTCGGGTGCATTCAATATAACTGATGAAAACAAATGTTTCAATAAGGGAAACTACAAAAAAAACCTCGTCGCTTGAAAATCTGCCACAACCAACGCGAGCCTGAATGCGATTGACAACGTATGTGGGTCTCCTGCCGATAGACAGTTCATTTAAGCAGAAACACTCCCCTGGTAAACCGCAAAACCAGACTCGAATTTCGTACGCTCCCGTTGGAACCAAAATCCGCCACGTGGTTTGTGACAAACAACTGTTCCATTCACATTTTCCACTCACTCTCTCTCTCTCTCACTCCCCTTGCCGCCTACTATTCCAAATGGTTCCGATTCAGAAAGCGAACAACAATGATTGGCATATTTTCCACTGATTTGACCAATCCAATCCGCTCCAGGAATGGTGGGCGTCGTGTAGGGATTGTTTGTGCAAACAATTCCCATGAGTAGGATTAAACTGACAAGTGGCGTACGTGTGTGCGTGTGTGTTTTCGTTTACCCTCAAAAGTCGATGACAGAGTCATAATCCTTTCATCTTCGTCCGAGGGTCTTTCACTGGTCATTTCCATTAGTTTCGCTCCCTTCACTTCTAGCTGTGCCATCTCAACAGCGCTGCTTTCCGTGGGTCGAGAAAGCAAATCCCGCCCTACGCCATCGTCGGAAAATAATCCCAACTGGCGACGGAAAGATTAATTTGCTGCAATTTGTATTTTTAGATGGATTGTGGTAGTTTTTCTTCACTGGCGAAGGTTTGGATGATGCTTATGTTCACTGTATTCTTCACTTTTTTTATGGAACATTTTTTTTCCTTCCATCCTTCAACCACAGGGCATGATCGGGGCTTTCTGCCGAGTACAAAGACAAATGGTGTGGTGAAATTTGATTTTAACTGTCGAATTTGTGTGTGTATGTGTTTTTTTTCATTTGGTGTATCTGCTGTCTCGTGATACTTCGAAGCGGAGGAAGCGGTACGATCGAGAGGGAAGTGATAGGTTGTTATTTTATCCGTTCCGTTTCGGTGCGGTTGCCTTAGGAAGATTGAAATGGTAATTAAGTTGTGAGGGTTTTTGGAAACGATTTTTTACCTAAAGTTTTGCGGGGTGAAGAAAACGTTTCTGTGAAGATAAAATCACAGTT
Organism: Anopheles punctulatus; assembly: GCA_000956255.1. Taxonomy (NCBI): domain Eukaryota; kingdom Metazoa; phylum Arthropoda; class Insecta; order Diptera; family Culicidae; genus Anopheles; species Anopheles punctulatus. The sequence goes on along the minus strand of JXXA01009349.1, from coordinate 12,620 downwards.
TAAATTGCCAAACAAGGCGAGAGTTAATTAAATTCACAGAATAATTTTGAATGTTTGAAACGAGATTGTTAGAGTAAAGGCAATTGTTATAAAAGCGAAAATATTGTGACAAAATATTTGAATTCTATTGATCGAATTAATTAAACATTTTTCTTTCCTTTAAAACTATCGCTCTCCGAATAACAATGTCTCAATTGAATTGAAAAACATTTCACTTTTGCTGTTTTTTTTAATGTAAAATACTCCATTTGTATGGGACGTGAAATTATTAAAAATTGATTCTTAAAGAGCCTGACCTTACACTTAAAATTATACAATGAAATTTACAAGATGTAAAAAAAAAATCGTGATGAAAACGAATTTATTAACCACAAAATGGCTTAAGCTTTCTTCCGAACCATTGTTAGAATATTATCAGAATCGGCAAAAAATAGCGAAAAATCATCATTTCCACAAGTTAACTTCAAAGACCTGCGTCTTGTCTTTGCGTTATTTTCGCTACTCCCTAAATCATCCTCAAACGATAGGCGCCCATACCATCATGGTATTGTTGTAGAAAAACAAATACACATACACCATTCCTAAGCTCCAGTGCCACCTACTACCACCGGTTCATGCTCCGCTCAACCCCGCACGCATCAAGCCCGCGAAACCATAAAGAAACTGGAAGTAAAATATTGCAAATGGTCCTGATTGCCGGAAGATGCCAGCATATCCGGCACGTGAAAACAATACCATCACCCGGGCGAAAGCGATGGAACACAGAAGCTAGCACGCACAGAACGGTTAGAAACGTTACAGAAACGGTTGGACGAAGAGCGCGGATACATTTTCGTTCTCACGCATAATGCGGCGGGTGACTTTCGGCCCACTTCCTGAAGACACCCCAGCAAGCGTATTGTAGCGTTTTCGATCGTTTCCGTTTTTATGTGTGCGTGGAGAAAAAGAGGGGAATAAAATAAAAGGCGTTTGCTCATGATGGTGGGAGAATACAAGAGAAACGGAAAATATCAAAATGGAAATCTTTGGATGGTCTTTCATGTTAATAAATTCTGCCAGTACAGTAAATCAACGGTTTGGGGCAGATATTTTGGTGTGTTGGGGAATTTTGTAGCGTTTCAAAAAGCGGTATATAAAAATGTGATTTTAAGTAAATTTTCAATAGGGAACTTTATAATAAAGTAGTAAAAATAATCAATTTTTCTACAAAAATGTCGCAAGCTTTCTTTGATGGAGGCGCCCGGTACTTTACAATAAAAACCTTAACATAAATCATCGAAGGTAAGCCTGTGAACGCAATGGTTAGCATGGTTAAAAGAACTACTTTAGGCATGACTATTCACTATATTGTGTCGATGAATATGCCGTCACGCAGATCTCCGCTCGAAACGCGATCTGACTGTGAACACGGACTGCTGAAAGAGAATCGTGCTCAGGAAGGAAACAATGAGCTTGTAGCAGGAAAGACGTACAGTGCTTTAAAGACGAGTAATCGTTCACCGAACTGAATGTGGCGTACTCATCGTCCAAAACGCTGTTGAATAGTATGGTGTACAGCACTGCGTACATCACGCTCAAATGGCACACGATGGCCACCATGAAAGAAGCGACCCAAGCGTGCTCCTCCCTCAGAGCTTTTTACCCGAAAGAGCAAGGGCGAGTGGAAAAAAAACGAGCCGGCAAAATTGTAACACCCGCGGAAGTTTTATTTGCATGGCGTTTTTCATGACGATTCTCTTCTGGTGCTTTATTTTTTGTGTCTGTCGCTTCCTGTGCCTTAGTTAGCCATCATCCCTCGGCGGGATTTCCTTTATCGTTCGGGTTATAAGAGGTTGGTGGGGGATCGTTTCACGCTTCGACATTTCATAACTCCGGTGGGAGCGTTCCGTTGCCGGCCGCGGGCAACACATGGAGCGACATCCGCTACATCGCGGACAAGCGTGTGTAAGTGTGGATAAGTTTTTGTTTGTTTCGCTGCTTCCTTCCGCTCGTTCTTGTTTCGACCGCAGCCGTGAAGAGGCGATTGAAACGATGTGCGGACGAATCGTTTAATCTGCGGTCGTTGAAATCAGCGTGAATGTACGGGAACGTATTTCAAAGGCATGTGCAAAGCCAATGGTAGGGGGAAAAAATAACACTACTGCACGTCGTCGCAATATTGGATATATTTGCGTGTGTAGGATTTTGTCAGCAAAATGTTTTACGCCGGTTTTAGATCGAGTGTCTTATCGCCTTTGATTTCGCGCAATTGTGTTTTAGATTGAATTCAGAAGGACTATTTTATGTTATTTTTATCAACTTCGTTCAAAAGGTTCAATCAAATTCATGATTGATTCCTTTCAAAGGATGTGTTAATATTTTGTTTTTTTTTTTTGCATAGAAAGATGAATGAAATGAATAAAAGAAAATCCAGATGGAATTTTATTAACTGGGTTAGAAATATTTTCCACATGATTCAATTATCTTAAATAATGTATACATTTAGGCGCAAACTCATGGGATAGTTAACAATCTACCTATTGACTATCTACCATTCCAATAATTTATTTATAAGCAACCGAGCTTACTAACACAGGGCAAAAAACTGTTCAAGGTAGTGAAATAAATATCCTATTAAAAACGTAAGACAATGGTGTTCAGGAAAGGAGAGAATAGCTTTATCGTGCATATTTATTTATTTATTTTTTGGTTTAAATTCCTCCTCTATCTCTCCCCAAAATGACCGCATCTACGATCCACGAGACACGTCGGTGATAAATATTAACATCTAAAGTGCCATGAATCCAATTTTTAGCTACATACGTCACACAGTTTTGAGCAGCAGTAATAAAACAATTAATCACGCTCGTGCTTTACAAGCACTGCCGGCTGGCCGGCTGGCTCAACATCATGCAGCTCGTTAATCACATCGCATGATCCATTTCGAGCGAACCGAAGAAGCAGTGTGAAATCATAAACAAAACAAAAAACGCCGGTCCGAAAATTTAACTTAAACGTTTGCGCTACAGCAAAGCAATTAATCTTCCTTTTTGCAACTGACCTTTCGTAGCTGGTGGAAGCCGGTGTGGCTACTAACATGACAGCGATGCGACGCGACAACACGTACGTACACATGCCGCACACACGCACTGCTTAAAGCTGCCGCAGCACTCTCTCAAAAGCCAGACACACACACACACTCATACACAGCCATTTGGGCGAATTAAGCTCCCGCACAAATTATGTCCCCGAGCCAGCTTTATTACTTTGCCATACTTTCGGAAGGTAGCCGTTGTCGGGCTTGGCGCGTGAAAATCCCTTTGTCCCGTGTGTACGAATGTGTGCTACCCGGGCAACCTGCTGCCATTATACGGTACATAAAATTACGTTGCCTAAGATACAGTCTCGGGTTTCTTTGTTTACTGTCGGATAAGTGTCGTTTTACACGGATGTGTGTGTGTGTGTCGCTTCCGGGTCGTAAATGAAGGCTAAGACTGGATCTGCTGATTGGATTGAGATGGGATTTCTTTCGGGCTTCTTCGTTGCGCTTGAAACGTTTCACGTGTTAATATGTTACGATTCCGATCCTTTTGTGTAAATATTATAATACATTAGGAAACTTGGGGCCACTTGGGGTGGAAAAATTTATTAAAATCCCGTGTTGAAATAATGCCTCACAATCGAATAAACCAGATAATGGGATTTATTGGTGAACACAATGGGGATCCCCATTCCACTGGTTAGTATTTCTAATCGAGCTTTATTTTTCCACCACATGCAACACAACTCACCACGAACGGAAGCAATCAAAATTAAGAGCTACTTTCGCTAGCATACGGATTTTCCACGAAAGAAAGCTTCCCTGTTCCTCCATCCATCGCTACATAACACCTAGTCGGCTGCAATCAATTTCAATCCGATGTTACGTTTCTTATCAAAATGCGTTTATTTCTCGGATGCGTGGAAAGCTCGAATGAATCGAAACAAAAACCAGCATCTCTGCTGACAGCGGAACGGTTACCAAAAACATGATAACAAATCGCTCCGCACAAGAGTCATAATAAAATAACTCAGTGTACAAAAAAACGCACGTTCGCATTTCGGTTGCTTTGAGGTCGATGCGTAGGAAACGCAATGGCGGGGAAATCTCAAACGTGCACGGTGGAAAGCGAACGAAAAAAATTTTTTCCTATGTTGTTTTATATTTGCAATAGAACAATCGACCGGGCAAAAAGGGATAAATAAAGCTTTCGTGCGGGAACGAAAATACGCTTCATGTGCGCTCGTTGACCAATAGCTGCCCGCATCCGTATCTCCCGTGGCCCGAATCCTGCCTCGGTCTTGGATCAAATCGCATAAATTCCTTAACACCAATGTCTGCCTACTGTTGCGAACAAAACAAAACAACTCAAGCCACACAGAAAATCGAGGAAAAAAAACAAACCCCAAACGCAAACCCAGGGCTGCGGCTGCGAAGATGGACGAAAGTTTTCTCAGCGATCGTTTAACCATCGCTTCCCACCCGCTCAAGCACCATCGTAAAAGCGACGTTTTTCTTTTCCCATCGGAAGATATGGATGCCGACACGCACTGACCGGCGTTGTCATAAATTGTTATCGTTGTATTTTTTTTCTTCTCTTTTTACACGATTCTTACCAAAACAAAATAAACCCAAAACCCGAAACGTACACCCGGTCGCGATGACTTTCGTTTGATAAGAATAAATGTACAGCGGCGGGGGGTTGGTTGTTGGTGGTTCGAACGACAATCGCACGATGAAACACTTGTCATGGGAAAATAAATTGACAGAAACGTGTTCACGTGGATGGGCGCGTGGGACTGTGCGTATGCTTGTATGATGGCGGGAACCGTTTAAGACTAGCTATTAAGGTTGTTTGAATCGGTGAGGAAAGGAAACACTGCGAAAGGATCACTTTGAAGTGATGTAGTGAATTAAATTATGTAATGAGTGAAATTTAGGTTGTTGTCTTTACGTGAGACGGTAATCGACGTAGCGAGCACTGAAATACATCAATGAGATTTTTGAGAGTGCTATTGTTAAACAACGTGTAATAATAAATAAACTATCAAAACAAACTACTCGCAACGAAAAATATCTACTTTGTATACTAGAGTGTAGTAAATAGTTTATAATTTTGAATAAAATTTCATTATCTGCTCAAAAGACGGTATTATCTGCCCAAAAAGGGGTATACAATACTTGTAACAAATGATATCAGTATTCAATAATAACCATAAAAGCACCTAGTACACTACATTGCATACCTTTAGGCGAAAATTCATCCAGGACAAGTGCCTGCCTCATGGAGACGGCGAATGGTTTCCCATTTATATTTATTTATATTTTAATAATATATTTTGCACCGAAAAGACCCAAATATCCATCACCGCCAGCAGTGCAACGAAAAGCAAAATAATCAGACCCATTTCCAGCATTCTGCTCTGTCAGAACAGAATCAAAACAACATTACGAAGCCAGACGTCGACCGAAACGTCATCGTCAAAAATCGTCATCAATAAAAAAGTAATCAAACGTCAACCGGTCTCAAGAATATTGCAAATGATTTATCGGCCCTCTCTTCGTCGCAGACGTCCGGGTAAAGCAAAATAGCGCAAACAAAAAAAAACTGCACCAGCTCCACTTAATGTAGCCGAGCTATGCCAGCTGTGCTGCATACTAATAAACGGCACGGCTCGGTCCTAGCAAGTCCGGAACAGAAAAAAACTCACTCCTTCTCAATCAATCATTTACTGAAAGTGAGTTCGCGACGAAACGCGAAACGAAATGGGCATTTTATAAAATTGATTTTCTGCCCTTTTATGCGGCGCACCGTGAGTGCGTCCAGCCTGATTGGCGTGCGTGCCGCGAGGGGGACGGGGAAAACTTTCCAACGGATTTACTAAATTCGCACCAATCGAGGGCTCGAGTTTAAGTAGAACAATACGCCATTTATCCTCAGCTTTCCCGTCTCGGCACTTGCTCGCCTTAGGCACCGTCCACCCGGAATTCCTCGGAATCCCACGGCTACCGTAATGGCGTGCTTTGGGCGCATATTTTCCTGACGCCAAGTAATCCGATTAGCATAGCACATGCCACCACTACACGGCACAAAGCCCTCGGAGGAAGCGTTCCAGTGGTGGCTGTTCCTGTCGATTTCTTCATCAGAGAGTTCGGTGTTGATGATGGTGCCGATGGTGCTGATGATGATCATGATGGCGATGATGGTGATGATGATGATGATGATGAATGAAAGTGTTAATTTGATACGTGACCGGCGCCCGGGCATTTTTGGTTCACCTTTTTGATTGCCCTCCCACGACGGAACCCCTATCGAAGACTGACAAAGTAGTCGGTGAGAGGCGTCTGGGGGACGAAACTTTTCATTCGAAACATTTCGTCATTATCTGAAGCCTCACCGTTTCGACTTTCTTAACGTGAATTGACCGTCGAAACGTGCTTGCGAGCGTGTTGTTTCGTTTGCGTCGTAGCGAAGCAGCCTGCTCGGTCGTAAGTTTTCAGCGAGTTTTGTTCAACAACTTCGACAGCGAAACAACTTGTTAGGTTTGATTTGAGTTTTATTGCGCGCCCCTTCTTCCCCGTATGCCCCGTGTGCCTCTGGGTGTGTGTGTGTGTGTGTGTATGTGGGTTTAAGTTTCTGACCAAGTTTTCCCAACATTTCACCAACACTCAACCGTGTGCAAACTCCGAACGAACGAACGAACAAAGGGAGCCCCACACTGAAATGGGGCACACACCCAAACTGTTATCGAGGCTTCGGGCAGCACGGGTCATTCAGTTTGGATGCTAATTTTACTTCTTATTAGCCCATTTGGAGCCCTTCGCGCGCTGGTGCATTGTGGCAACGTTATTTGTCCTGCTTTATTACCCCCGAACAGCGTCCTACGACTCGCACACCGTCGGCTACTGTCGCACTGGAGGGAGGGTACTGTTCTTTTTTTTTTGCACAACATTCCCAAGACAATTTATGACCCCTCGGTCATGGCTACATAACCTCGGGAGTTCCCGCGCGGGTTCGCGTGGTTTGAGTTTACAACGTTTTTGCGTTAAACAGGATGACGCTTAATCCTTTTTTTGTTTGTTTTTTTTTTTTGTTACACAGTATACACACTCCATTTCGCTTTTCGTCCTCATTTACATCAGCTCGTTCCACGCTCGCCTTTTCGTTCGTGCGTAATATTTATGTTGTTCGTGCGACTGAATGAAAGGGTTGCGTTTTGTTTTACGTTTTTTTTATTTTGTTCTGGTTGCGAAAAAACTCAAAATTATGTAGTGTATATCGTGCTACACTGCCACCGTCGTGTATGAGGATCATGCGAACATATTATTATTTCCATCGCGGCCATGATATCGCTACGCTGACAGGCAACTAGGCAGCGGGCGATCGGAAAAATGAATGATGACAAGCCGAGCTCCATGTTAACCATCTCTTACTTGGCGCTAGAAATGGTTGGTGTTCTTTTTTCGCATCTATTATTCCACATATTATTAATGTTCTTTTAAGCAAAATAAATATAAAAAAAACGCAACGTTACGTTGTGGGGTTTTCGGTCCGATGCATCGGAATCATTCTTTGTTTCTGTTCATTCATTGTCTGTACGGCATAGTTCGGTTGCTGCTCGGGAAAACAAAGTTCTGCCCACGTGGAAAGGGAAAAGCTAATTTAAAGTTGTTTATTAAAGTACCAACTTGGACGTTAACGAAACGAGTGGGTTAGTAGAGCGATGTAAGCGAGTAGGGTCTTCAAACAAACCCAACCGGATCCGATAGAACACTAACACCGTGTGGTGCAATGATGGTGTTTCCATTATGTGATAGTAATACAATAAAGTTTGCCATGTTATCTGTGTATATGTTATGTTTATGTTTAAAATAAAAACGTAAGATAGAAGTTAAATAGTAAAGAAGCTTTAAATAATCGTAAGAATTAAAGCATAAATTTATTACAGTGGCTCACTTTAGGTTTTGATTCCATGTTTTTTGTTTACTTTGTTGTTTTCAATAAAAGTATTGTTTTTATTAAAAAGTGAACGTATCTCTTTTGAAATTATCAAAGATATAATGAAAATAATTTTTAAATACTCTCTCACAGCTTCATACTTCAATTGGAACTAGGCGTCTAGCTGTGGTGCTTGTTTCATAATTATCATAAATATTCTATCAATTTAACAAAATATTTTTAGAACGAGTCAAATGGTCTTGTATCTACAATAAAATTTAATCTGATCTTATCACCGAGAAAAGCCACTAAACCATCTTCATCAACACTTGTTCTAAAGGTATACAGAGATTATTTATGATGTGCTACAAATCGCATAGAACTCTTTCCAGTACTGGTAAAACATTTGCATTCTATGAACACAACATGCTATGAAAAAATTGATAACAATTTACAATGATGAACAAAGAGTGTATTTTAACTAAATTCATCCTGCAATAACAGATTCCAATAAACCGCATATTAATTAAGCAGCTTACTGAGGCGTCAATAATTGCTCATTATTAAGCACCGATTATCTAGTCAAATCAACGGTCACCGCTCGACAATCAACCACATACCATCGGTGATTAAAATGAAGTTTAATTAAAGCGATAGCGATCCCATCGTAACCTTTCGCCCTTGAGGTATAAGTGTGTTTTTTTTCTTTTCTTTCTCAAACAACATAATGCAGCATCCACCAAGAGCAGCTTACCTCCTTGGGGTTCTCTATTTTTTACGCTCGCACTGAATCCACCCCACCCGTGGCACGTGGGTCGAAAAATGTGTAATGCGTTTTGCCACACGCTGGCCATCGACAACAGACTTGGCCACCGTATCAGGTCAAACCCGATGCATTTAACCAAGAGCCCGAACAAAAAAGCAAAAAAAAATGAAGAATAAACTATCAAAACTTTCCCATCGTCTCGCCTCCCATGGGACGGAACGATGCGCAAACATCGATTAATCCCGCACGGCAAAGTTACGAATGAAATGGATCGCATCGAATCCTCGCGAGTGCATCGCGCTCCCGCAGCAGGACATTATAACTGTCGTTTTGCTGGTACTTTTGTTCCCTTTCGATGGGATTGCACCGAAAGGTTCAACGGTCGGTGGATGAGATCAACTTGAAGCTTAGTCGGGTACGATCGACGCGTCGGGCATCGAGTCGTAGGGCTTTGTTTGAACACACTGATGGATAAGAAAACAACGGGAGCAACGATTACACCGAGCACACTTTTCCAAAGCGCGCAAACTAACGATCATCATCGTTTCAGCGCGCTGCGAAAGTGGATGAAGCTATTCGGTGGGAAAGCTGATAGTGGCACGGAAAAAGGATCGTAATGAATTTGCGTACCCTTGTGAACTTGAACGGCAGTCTAGAGCGAACGCACACAGACACAGGAAACAAGCTGACCAGTGTGTGATTTATGCGAAGAGCCGGGAAAATTTCACTACTCTCATAGCTCCCGGGAGGTAGACATTTCATTAGTGGTTGATTTATGCTCGGTTCACCGTTTAATCGCGGCAATGGATGGAGTTTGACACCTTTTTTCGGTTGCTTAGCATAGTCAACCGTCCGTACGAAGAGTACGGAGCACGTACGATGAGAGCTTTCTTCCGAAAGACTGACCGGCCCAGGCCGTTCCAGGCAATGGCAATTGGCATAGTTCCAATCCTGGCTGGAATGGTGAGTGTTTCCCATCGACTAAGTAACGCATGAAGCAAACTGCCGCACAATCTGCATTTATTGGTCAAAATGCTCGCATTGCAAGTATTCTTTGGAGAACATTTCATATTATTTTTTAAATATTTTAAATGACTTATGTTGCCTATGAAGCAATCGATTTAAAAATATGTTTGAAAAAATAAATATCTTGTTGCTAATTAACTTTAGATTACAACAATGACTAAACACTAAACGCTACATAAACTAAAAATTTTAAATATGTAAAATATTTAATAATAATAATAATAATAATTCTTAACAACAACTTCACAACTAAATAAATATTTGAGTTTTTTTTCGGGATAAATCAGCTATTTTAATCATAAATTGATTAAAAAAACAAACATGAATTGATGTATGTAAACATGATAATTGGTTATCGTACAAACTAAACAAAAAGTTAAAAATGTATCATAAATATCTGAATGTAAAATAATATCACAAAAAGGGTAAACGGAAATAAAATTAATATATTTTCAAATATCGTTCAAAATAAGGCAACAATATTTTAGCTACCCTAATTTTTAAACTAATTTTAAAACGATTATCTGTACAAAAAACAAAAAACGAACGAAGGAACATTTAAGGAACTTTGAAGCTAAACATGTTGATAAAAATAATAATAATTTAACATTTAAAGTAATATTTTAAGTAAATTGCTTCAAAAATAGGAAGCAGTATAGATACGTTACATACAATTTTATGCAAAAAAGCAACACGCTATAAACGAAACCTATCATCCAAAACTTCTTCTATTCTCACACAATGACCACTCCCTGTCCCAACGTAGGAACGACGATGAGATGTGCCGATTACTTCGTCGCAGATATTGTCTCTCCGGCAGGAGCCGCTTCCTCAGGCGCTGCACGTCAGGTGGTCAACATAGACACAACAGTTAGCAATCAACCGACCCCCGGGGGGGATGAGAAAGGGAAATGCTATGAGCATCACCGGGAAGCAGCAATAAGGAAGAGCAAGCAAGAGTGGGTTAACTTCGTTGGGTTGGAAAATAGAGATCCTCCTCCCCAGGCAGACAACGACAGCCGGACGCAGTAATAGCTAACGACGGGCGACACATGTGCTTTTGTGCTAAGTGATATTTAAATTGTACGGTTATCGTTGGCGTTCTCGGTTCCTGCTACTTTTGGGAGCCATCGGACCTTCGGCTTCAGCCGCCCAACCCAGCTCGAGCTTAAGGCGAGCTTTAGTTCACGGAAACTACACTTTATCATGTTAGTCACGCAAAGCCACAGCAACAACCCCGATGTCCATCCGGTATGGGTCATTCTTCGTAGGCAGCCTTCTCATAATTGCCACCCCCGGGAGCCACCCAAAAGAACCGATCGTCACTGGTGATGGTGATGATAATGATGCCGCCACGTAGGGATGAGGCAAAGCGTATCCCACTACAAACGGACGAATCTAATAAACGAGCAAACGGTGGTTTCGGTTGCTTTCATCAATCCCTAGAACGTATTTTTTTCCCCTTTACAGATACCTTCAAAACCCCGTCCTAGACGGTTGTTTCATAAATTGAGATAATTAAAACACAAATTCGACGCTTGTTTCGGTGAAAATTCGCCCGCAAAAACATTCATTAACAACCAGCTGCCGGTTTCGGCTAGGATCTGTCGCGGTTTCCCGATGACAGACTTTACGAACTTTTGGCCGGCAGTATGAGCGACCTAGTGGATTATCTTTGGCCGTGGGTGAGGTGTGTTCCTACTGAAAGATGATACTTTCAGTTTTTTCTTCATCCCTTATTAATTTTGCAACATTTTTCTAAACGCACAGAGTGAGAGAGAGTGAGAGAAAGCGCCCGGTTTTGCCTTGCAAATCACTCGACACGAGCTGTCATGACAGCTGTCAGGAACGGCGGGTTGACAAAACTTCAGACCTTCAAGCTGTCAGCCTCAGTTACTCTCAGCCGACGCCTCGGTTTTGGGATGATGAAAATTTTGCCAGACGTTTTTTTTTTGCTGTTCTTCCATACCAGCAAAGATTCGAAACGAAGGATGACACCGACGCACACAATCAAACGCAAACCACGGGGACGGCGATGTGTGGAGTGCGAAAGTGGAAGCTTTTGGCGCGTTTCTTTGTGTGACGCGGCAAGATGGCTATTATTTTGTATCGTTTCGTGTGGTCTTTTTCGAGAGCGCTGGGTGCGTGGTTATGTGTTCTGCCGCGTCCGTTGGACGCGCGGTATCGGATCGTGCTTTAACTCCATTGTACGGACGTCCTTGAACGGTGGCGTTTGGTCAGCTGACAAAAAACTTCCCCTCCACAACGCATTCGTTGCCGTGAAAATGACAGATAACGCTGCGAGAAGCTCTAGATTATTAATTTTACTCAACCTCCGCTGGAATCGATTTGTGAAAAAGCACACAGCTGCACGAGCACATACAAACGTGCCTAGAACGTGCAGTGTCATTCTAGTTGATAGCTGATGCCGATGCTTACTTGCAAAGATGTAAAATCCTCACGACCCCACGGTCGTGGTGTGTAACGGTTGCGTCAATCACGTGTACCGAGCGCATATTGCATCGGCAGGAATTGCATTATGGTGCCAGCGGAGCTAGCATCATTGGTGGAAATGATGCGCCGGATAGGGAAAAGGCTAAAAGGAAAGCACCTCGAGCGTGACGATTCATCGTTCGGTGTGTTCGATGAGGTGCGATAGCTTTTGAAATGGCACTGCTAATGTGCCAGTGCTCCTTGGAACCATACTTGTTTTATTTCATCGTATTCGATGGAGTCGTTTATTTGGGTAGTATTTAACCGAACATTGCAATGCGTTTGAGATGTCGAAGCGAGAAATTGGATTGTTAAACTACGTTATCAGATCACGAACTATTCTTATTCTTCAGTCGATTGCATCCTATTTATCCTAA
>JXXA01009345.1:0-16182 GCA_000956255.1 Anopheles punctulatus | reverse complement strand
TATTTCATTTCTTTACTAAACATACTTCCAGAAAAAATACCAATATAGTAATGAAATTAAAGCGATACAAAATAATGGTTGAAAGACAAAAAAGTTACAGAAGTTTTCGAGAACAGCTGACATTTTTAATATCATGATATTGTTTATTACTGCTGCTATTAGCTCTACTTAGGTAAATTTTTCCATTGTTCTATCATCCCGTTACTTTGGTAGTTAATTAAAAAATTTCATAGTTTTTGTTTAATTTTCTGTCTTTAATTTTATGAAAAAAAAAATCAATTCAAGTATCCTGTTTTTTTCTTTTTAATTCCAAATCCAACCATCGAGTCCGGCGTGTAGTTTTTTATCTCTTCAAATCATGCCAAGCGTCAATCTTGTTAACAAGTTAACAATTTGCAGAACGAATTGAACGGATTAAATGAATCAAAATAATGAATTACTTCTTAATAATTTAGTAGCATACAAATGTAGAATTGAATAAATGCATAGGCTTGAGAATAGGCATAGGCATTTCAACTCGTTTAGCACTGTTTAAATTCGAGTTTGTTTATTAACTTATGAATGTGCCGTTAGAACAATGGCCTTTTTATGTAAATGTAATGTAACATAGCAATATCGCTTGTGTGAATATATCTTGTTATATGTTTACCATGCACCATACACAAAAAGCAATGGCTGTTACTTATAATTGCAGCTATTTCGCTTCGCAATATAGAGCCTCTCAGAACGTTTTAACATAATAGCAAAAAACAAAACAAAAACGAAACTTTGTTTTAGCTATACAATGTTTTTTTTTAAATTTTATTATATAGAATATTATCGTACAGTTTGATGAAAACAAAAAAATCGATCTGTATCAATTGGTTCGTATTGGTATCAATTGTAACGAAAACAATCGGTTTGACATGTTTCCTCAAATATGGTTTGATCATGACTCAAAAAAATTCGATTGGACAGACCTGGAGGCAGTTCGGCGGATTCATCTCCTTCTGTACGAATTAGCCACGATGCTTTATCCTCAGAGTAATGATCCGTCGTCTCCCGGCCAACATAGCACTGGGGCACCGTGTTTACAGTTTATGGTTAATAGTGTGTTGTTTATCGGCATGAAACATTAGTTATCATGATCTTTGTTTGAAAAAAAGTACAAGCATATCGTATTCACATATTGCTTGAAAAATCATAATTATTCACTACGTCAATGCTTCGACTGTTTTGAAAGAAGTAGATCTAATCACCAACAAGAATTTGTGGTTCTTCTTTCAAAATCACAAACACTTTTTTTTACACATTGCAATCTATAGTTGATATCTGAATCTATATTTTGCTAGTCCACGGTTTAAATAACAAGGCTTACTTTTCACGCCATGTTCTACTTCTTTACATTCTGTAGACTCATTCTATCATTATTGTTGGAAGTGAAAGCTTACATGATTTTCTAGTCTAGAATCCGGTGTAATGGAAAAACGTGGTTGGTGCAAATTTATTTTGTCTTCGAATGTTGCTTGTTTACTATGTTTTCACAATTTTCAATTGCTGTTTGCACGACACGAAGGATTAGATATTTTAATTTACTAACCGACTCAAAAACCTAACGGAGTCTTCCAAAGTCGTGTAAATATATTCCAAAATACTTCCTATAAATTGTAACAATCATACAGTTTGTAACGAAGGTTCATACAGTTTGTAACGAGAATGTAACAGATTTTAGTAACATAGTGGATCTTTATCAAAATTTTATAATAGTATAGAAATATAAACCTACGTATGTCTTTCGACTGTAGAGACGATTGAATAACATTTTACTTTCATAACATGATGTGATGGTGTCGCGTTGGTATAAAGGTACTGTCGTATCAAAGCGTGATCAGCTGGCTTCAATAGTTCTAATTCGTCGATAGGTTTGTTCACATGTGTCGTTATATCTAGAAGAAAAAGCTTACTTATATAAGAGCCTGGTTGTATTGGCTACAAATATGTATTTAAACCAAGAATGTAGCACATCTCAACACATGGATGTAATATATTGTATGAATGTTGAACAATAAAATGACATTAGAGTTAAACACTCCACAATATCAAAACCTTTGAATTGAGAGAATTAAGATATTTCAATTACGCTGGACATAATTCTTGGTCTAGAAGGTTATCTGCACACATCTTCTAGCATATTAATTATCTAATATACATTATCTGTTAACTAGCCTAAACCGTATTCTTAGAACAAAGACCTAGTAAATTGGTCAAATATTAATAAAACATTCATGAAATCCTCGCATAACGTTATTAGTTCGTGCAGATAATATTCAATTAAAAGTACCAAATTAGCAGAAATTTTATTCCATCTTAATCCTCTATGATGTTTTTAAAATAGACAACAATTTTGCACGTCGTTGTAAATGAATGTTTCTTCCGTTGTGAACACATTTTACTGGCATCAATCATAATTACTGCTATGAAGTTTCCATCGTTACTAGCTAAAAATAAAGAGAAGTTTTTCGTTTAAAATGTAATAAGCTTAACTACTTACAACAGATGATCTCTGCTAGCCGAATTTGGCATGTTTCGTCGATTATATTCATGACAAGCTGTAATCAAATGCCCCACACAAACCTCTCTAGAACCGAATTTGTCGCTTGTTAAATTTCAAACAAATTCGGATCTACAGGGTAGATGTAGAGCATAAATCGACGAAGAGCTATGCTAACATAATGGAGCTTCATTCTTTACCCGATTTACACATGTGTGATTTTTTTTTAATTAACTATATAGGATATTCGTTGGTACATAAATAATTTGGTGTTGCTTGAACGTCGAATGTTCTCATAGCTTGAAACCAACTTTACCGGCACAGAATGCCGACCATACGCATGAAAACACACTGTCCAATGGTACATGGCAGTTGGTGCTATCTGTTTGGAACGTTTGCAAACGAATTGCTATGAAGAGACTCGAGTTGAATTGAGGGTTGTTTAAAGGGGGAATGTCAGCATTCTTCCCCATGCAGTTAAGCGATGCTGAGGGTAAAACGGTTTTGCTTGCGAGTCGTACATTTTGTGGTGTGCTGCACGCATACATTGACGACTGTATCGTATGGCCCTGTACGCACACCATCGCGTATTACCTGAAAAGGACACAGAGAAGTGCAAAGGATAATTTATTTTTCTGTTTCATTGGTGTGTAGCGGGGCGGTAATACTTTGAAATGGGATGCTTCATTGCGAGAATAGCGTTTCTAGGTTGCTAAGTTTAGTGGTTTGCAACCGAGAAAATAAGGATAGGAAAATCAGTTTGAAAAATAATAAAATACACAAATGGGAATAAACTCTGTTTAGAATTTATATTGAAATTAAAACATTACGGATGAATGTTCTCTAAACTACTCGGACAAAAGTTTTCCGTCTTGGATTGGTTATACCTGCTGTGTTCAACTACTTTCATCTGACTCATGAGAAGAATATGGCTCTTTTTTATTTTTAGTAAAATATTATCACCTTTTTCCCAGAAATATAACTCGAATTCTTCTTTAATCTCTTGCTCACTTTCTTAAAACACTGGCTTTGAAATTGCCTACAAGCCTCAACGGAGCAAAAATCACTGTTTTGTAAAGGGGAATGAACGGAACGGCGTGCCGGCTCGCTATCGCCGCGCATGTGTGCAGAGATCCCTGGGAATCGCGGTGGATGTCGAATGATTTTTAGTGGGCTTATCTAGGACGAACGTTGAACAAAAATGAGACAGTGTTAGTTTTATCCGATGCCCTGATGGTAGTGAAAATATGTGCTCAACATGATGGTAGTGGTGAAGCGAGTTGTAGGTAAAATTGCGCCTTTTACTGCGAGAGTATAATGGCCGAGCATTTTTTTTTCTCAAGTCCTAAACCAAACCCTACCGCATCCCCTAAATTTTACCCGTATATGTTTCTCATTTTCTCCCAGCCATTTGGGCTGTTATTGATGTTCTCTTTGTCCAACATTCATAGCAACGATGTTTGTGTAAGGTCATAAAGGAAGATTGTAAAGGCCTAGGAAAAGTTTGCCTAAAAGAATTTGGCAAAGTTTGTTTGAAATATTCTAAATAGAAATTCAGAGTGAAATTTGATTCGATGAAAATGTTTGTAATTCTTGTTTTATATTATTGTTTGTAGCCTATTCTTTTTTCCATTCAAAACTCAAAATTTACCTCATTCTGCAACAAATTAAGTCTTTGTTTGTTTGTTTGGTGTATTAAAAGTGCTAAAGCGTAACTCCTTCCCATTATCCCTTTAACTCCTGTCATTATCCTGTTTGTACCTGTCGTCCTGCTTGTATTCCCCAGAGAGATTTTCCTAAAGCTTGGATTATGGAAGATTATCTGGGAAAGCAGTGGCAATATTGGCAGAGGAGCTATCCAGGTTGTATGACTAGGCACACGGTGACGAAAGGCGCTTCTACCCTGTTGAGAGCAGCACCTTTTTCAAGGATACCCATTGTCACAGTGTACCGTTGGAAAGATTATCACAAAATATTATTTTTAATAATTTCCAATTTAATTTTTTAGTTTTTTATAGCTTCACAGGAGTTCTCGACAGCAAATTGAATTTAAATATTCTATATTAAAGGTAAACATTTCTAATCCAATTTCCATATTACTCTATAAAGTGAATTCATTTGCTTAGAGGCGCATGCGTGATAGAGAGCTCTCACAAAATATGTATTAACATTGGTGCGCTAGGGAAGTATATTGATATTTGGATACTTTTCATAAGATTTTGGGTGATATGAATTGTGTACAACGTACAACGCTACTGCTTCGTATATCAATTTCGCGGATGCTTTTCCTTATATAATTGTTTTATTTGTAAAGCAACAATAATTTCAAATAATGTCTATTTCAATACTCTTTCTTACGACCCAATACGACTTACAGGTAAACATATAAGTCTGAAATAGGTGTTAAATGGTTACCTAACAAAATTTGCTCTTTGCATTAAACTGTTCGCTAGGCAATTAAGACGTTCACACACAGATAACAGCTCGAGTGAAGGCTTTACTAGGCCAAGGTAGAAAGTGCGGACTACACCATTGGAAGAACGTCAGCTACTGCAATGTATCTAACCAGAAAAATCAACAAATATCACAACCGCGTGATTTGAAACCTATCACGTGGATTACCACAGAAAAGGGCTCCATATGAAAAAAATATTACCTGTACTGGATCATGCGTGTTTGTTGTAATCGTTTTGAATGATTATTGTGGATACTCTAACTCTTGAATCATGTGTAATAAAAATTGGCACATTAGTGTACAGAACGTGTTTATCCATTGCACATAAAATACGGGCGAAGCAACTGAAATACATAGCTTTAGGTTAATGTTTCTAAATAAGTTTCACAGAAATATGCTTCATTTCAAAGAAACAAACTGTACAAATCGGCTGTAAAGTTTTGATAAAAATGTGGACTAATGTGTTCCAAAACCTTTTTCAAATCAGGCTCTACATATTTGCTCATAGCTAACAACCTTTACTTGGATTCAGTATGATCAGTTCAGAAGTAGGTTTCATCTTGTGAAATGAATTAAGACACCTTGGACAGATTGATGACAATGTTTAGTAGATTTTTGACGCGATAATTGATCCACCTCAAAACGAATAACTGTATTTGTGTGCGTGCAATACCACAAACCAGAGTAAAGGACATTTCCGAAGCCTACACCATCAACACTGTATTGGTGTGTGTATAGAGTTGCCAGGAACTTTATGCGAAATCAATATTTACAACCAGTGTGATTTTATGAGGGTGACAGGGTGGGAAATAAGCATTAAATGGAATTTGGTATCATATTTGTCGTCTAACAACAAGCAAATTTTAGTATTGTGGTGTTGTGTTTTTGTTTTCAAACATGTAGTGTATTATTTTTAGATCATTTTATTTTTAACACATCCAAATCCCGATGTTCTACCGGGTGTATAAGCTCTAAAGATTAGTTGAAATGAAAAAGGATGAATCTTTTGAGGTAAACGAGAAGAAGGACAAAATGTGCACATGCGTGGTAGGTGCACACGTTCTTCCACACCAATACAGGAAAACTCTCCACAATCCAGCTGAAAATTGAAGCCGTGAAAAGTTTACCACTCCTTCTACGCAGTGTGCGAAAATCCCCCTGCATTTGCTTTCACAAACACACGCTTACACAACATTTGAAAGATAAAATAATAAATTAGGAACAGTAGTGGTAAGAAATAGAGAAAAATTTGGTTGTTTCTCACGCCAAAAGAATAATGTTAATTAAAATACGAACACACGTTGCAGCACGCTTTGAGGTATCGAACTGAAGCACAAATTAATAAAATGTGTGCATTACTTACATGTCCTCTGTGTGTCGTACGCCAGGTGTTGAAAGTTTTGAACATGTTTCGTCCAACGCCCGATACACGTTCGTTTATTCTATCGACTAGGGAAAGCACAACTCTCGATCCTTTGCTGCAATCAATCTTTTCATAGTTCCAGTTAAATGTTACAATCCTACTTCCGTTTTACATCCAGTGTTCTTCATTTGAATTCACATCACTGTTAAGAGGCATCACTTGCATCACCTTGTGGTTCCAAAACGTATGCATGTATTTCTGCTATTGATATCGTGTTTTGCCTGCTGGTTCTAGTTCTGGGAGATATTTTCACTGAAGAGAAAGCGATTGATGTGTTAGATAAATGCGAATAACGGGTGATACTTAGTTCAATGAATTTTTTATATTTTTGAGAAAAATATTATGCATACATTATTTTCAAACGAGATAAAAGGTATACCAACATTTGACAAACCATTTGAAGTAGTTCTTTTTGAAAGCTTATGGTTAACTTTGTTTGCTTAATAGAGTCTAGGATACTATATAATACGGCAATAACACCGGTCCTTCGTTTACATGTAAATTTAGCTAATACTTTGTGAATTGTATGAATGATGCGTGAGAGTCATGGAATGTTGATTTATATCACCTTTTCAATTCCGACATATTCAAATTCTAAAAACACAGTTTATCCACGAACTATTGCAGTTCCTTCACCTACCATTCACTACGTCTTATGTTTTTCGTTATGTCTAGTTTTTTATGTAGGTTCTGCAAAGCGAAATACCGATGCAACACACTTTGGCTAAAAGGTTTCCCACTGTTCACTGTGTGAAATCTGAAAACGAAATGAAAAATAAATTTACCATTTCGAAAACAATGTTGCCATGTGTGTCAAATTTGTCCAATTGTCTGGTTGGCCGGTTCCGTAGTGCTTGCCTGATCCTCTCTCGTAGCGTTGATTTTCTCTTTCTGCTTCTCTTTTTGGCAAAGCTCCTACGGCGAGGTTTGCACGAAGAAACTTTTCTTGCATCTCTTTCACATAAGAAATCCCGCTCAATTCCGTTCTCATGACTCGTACTCATTTTATGACAATTTCAATGATGATGACAACTATGGGACTGGTAAATCTAGCTACGTAAAATTGTTACTTTCCGCGAAATATGGTCAACAGAACAGCGGAGAAAAACAATGATGTTTCCAATAATAAACCAGGTTTTTGAGGGAAAATTAACGTAAATTGAACAGAATACGAGCAGTACGGTCCGCAGCACCGAACAAAGTTTCCTTTGATGATGATCTACCTTACGACGGTTTGGGAGGTCATGTGCGTGGTTTTATTAGTGAAGTTGAGGTGATATTGATCGTGAGATGATGGGTAAATCAATTAACAGCTAATATAGATGATGCAAATGCAAAGAAATATTTCAAGTTGCTCTGCAATGTCAAAATGCCCTCTTTTGAACAACCTTTTTAATGTGCCCTTCGATTTATTTCTTGAAAACCAAATGAAAAAAACCCGATGATATTGTTTAAACAAAACACTGCTCGATCAGCTACTTTTTAAATATTTCCAAAAGTAAAGACAATCGTAAGAATATAGATCCACGCAGTTCAAGTTTTTGCAGTTCTCTTCCTCAAAGCTCGTACTGAAACTTGTCTTGCATCCGACTAGCACTTGTATGCAACGATTTTTTTCCTGCATTTCGAACTTGTATGAAGCTTCGCTTAATTTGTTTGAAAGTTCTACGTTTTGAAAACACCGAGAGGCCTTTTGAACAAGTTATACAGTTATTATTTGAACAAGTTATATAATTAATAGTTTTAAAATGTCCACTGTGAAATATTATGCTACAATCCTTATTCCACTGTTCATTATGATTCCTTTATCGATCATTATGATTCAGAACGTTAAAATTGTACATGCAGTCGCATTTCGATGTAATGTAGAGAACTTCTTGTCCCTTATACAAATCTTAAAAAGCTTAAAGAAATATTGTACACCATATATTTACGATATCACTACAACAAATTGTACAAAGGCAACTATAGCATACAAAAAATTAAGTAAAAAAAGACCATAACTGGAACGGGTGAATCGGTGAAGCATTGTGTTTGATTGAAAAAAGTTTCGCAATTTATCTAAATAAGTTATTTATCAGGAACTGGAAGAAATATTACTCATTTTGAAAACGATAAGAATAGTTTCAATAAATATTTCCAATGTTTATCAATGTTGTCTGGCAGATGGTTCCCCAGTCCGTGGATAACTGTATCGCTCCCGCTGTGACGATTTTTCATTTTTGCACTAATTGTTGTGCTGTTGCAAAAACGATATTACAACCGTTCACATTGTGAAAACTGATTTTAGAAATAAAGCTTAATATATTTTAGGATAAAAACTAAAATCCAGTTTGGATAAAAACTAAAATGAAAAATAGGTGTTTTCTACCAAATCGATCAAATCGAGCAAATTGCAAGGGGGTGTCACTGCTCACGTGATTTTTTCTGTCGAACGAAACATCAAAATAAACAAAATATGCACATCATTACTTTTTGCTTGAACAAAACATTCATTGTGATCTCTTTTCTATGGCATCACATGGCATTTTTTTCAATATTAGAACATTCTTACAGATTGTTTATTGTTTGTATTTTAAATAAATTCTATCATGTTTGCGTTTGTACACTCGAGTTGAAACCGAAACAAACTTTGGCAGAATAACGCAAGAATTATGCTCGAATCGAGGTGTATCGTTTAATTCATACCGCTCGATTTGATCTGGAGAGATAATTTGCTAGAAGCACAACGAGTGATACGTGATGGTGAGATATTTAAATTTGGTTTGTCTGTCAAACTGTCTTAACTCATTTCTAATTGCTTTTGCTGCCTATTGAATATTGCTCGTTTCCTTCCAAATAGTTTTCCTCGATTTCGTTAGATACCCTGATGTTGCTCAGTTCTGCCTTGCCTTGATGTAAGAAATAGAAGAACATTTTTACTGTCCCTCAAACATAGCGTAAAAAATGTGCTATTCTATTATTCGGTACCCAAGAAGCTTCTACACAGAACTCGATTTTATCGGTGCATTTGGCGCAAATTTAGACGAAGGTACCGTTACGCGTCGATTCCGCATGAAAAAGCTAGAAACGATTTACGCTGGGTTTCGCTCACGGTTTATATAATTACTGACAAATAAGGTTTTGGTGCGAATTAGGTATGCGGTTTAATCTACCCTCCTTCTGTACCCGAGAAGAAAAAAGTCAAAACAAAGTAATTTTCGAATAATGTTCTTGGTCATTTTACGAAATAATACAGAACAGTAGGTTTCGGTCATGAATGCGAACAAAAATATGTGTAGGCTCAAGCAGTGGACAACGCTAATCAATAGATAGCACTAGCTCTGCAGCACAATTCCTAAATATTCTATTTATATTGATCTACTTTACAAGCTAATCGCAAAGTTAGTAAGTACTACAACTGGTGTAAATAAATGAAAATCGTAATGTGGAAAATAGGATAACTAAATGTACCGATATCGCTACCACACTTCCACACACATCCGATACTACAATTTGCTAGCATAAAGATGCGTAGGTTGGTTTTAATTTAAACAAATAAAATATGTGTATTTAGAACGTTACACAGAAAGTTGCGTCGATGATAGCTCTGTTCTATTCTGTTGAGATAGCACCACAAAATAAAAAAATGTAAATTAACGAAGCGATGAGAAGACCTTTGAAACGTTACAGTATGCAATACACTTCAGTTTTAGGAAAGATTCAAACATAACACTTGTTGTAAAATACTTTTTGATGCTCGTTTGAAGAATTGTTAAGCTAATACTTATCTGTTAATGCCTTATTGATTAAATAAATATGGCAGTTCAACATTCGGGCCTGAAACAAAATTTTATCTACATAATTGAATTAATGTATTCGATGTGTATTCTAGCTGTTTTGAAGACAGATAAAAAATTTCACCATGTCTACAAAAATCAAAACTATAGGAACTTACAACTATTCACACGTCAAAACACAGAGAACATATAAACATGTTACCTTATATACATAGAAAATAATCAATTCTATTTATATTTATGTATTACGACATATATATGGACCAACGTTCTGAGGAAAGAAACAAAACGTTAGTTTTCATGTTCAATAGCTTTATTTTGTGGTTGTTTGCCAGGTATTCTTGTGTTTATTTATATTTCCTTCAAATTACTACGTTATCTTAACTCTAGCGCTCTCCATTGATATTGCATTCCTGATTTATCCTGCCACAATTCTCTCATCAAATAAGATAGAAAATAACGAGTGTCTTATTGTTGTTGTTGTTGTTGGTTGCATATAACATGCACACTCTGAATTAAGGAAAAGTAGTAGTACCGAATTGAAAACATGATGAATTGTTTAATTGTTTATTCCATGTGGGTCGAACTGTTTGTATTGACTTTTTCGCTGCACAGTTGAATGAGCGTATGCCTTTCTTTGATTTATTTAGGCATACATCAGGGCCACACCCTGTTTTATTGGTGAAATATTTTACTGCAGCTCACTCCTCAGTAACCTTTCGCACTGGTTTTATGCTACACGTATGTTGTGCTTAAAACAAAATAAATAAAATATACTATTAAACTACGGTCTCAACACAACTGCGCATAACAGGCTGTGTCTAAAGATCCTACGCCTGAATATCTTAAATTATGTCAGCATAATCCCAGAAAGGATTATACACTAGCTGGCTAATTGTCTGTTGAGGTGCGTATCTCATCTGTTTTGTTTCCGGAATGCTTAAAAAATTTGTTCAACAGCTCTTTCCTAATAGCTGGGCTACCTCAATGATTTAACCATCTTATTATTAGTATTATTATTTGAGGATGCAATTCACAGGGGTGTTATTCCTTGCGTTTTCGTTATTTTATGGCTAAATCTGTAGTTTACTCAGCACTGTCTGGTGCAGCTTTGTGTGGAATATTACAACCGCATGTACACTTCTGCCGTTCGATTCCATTCCATGCGTCGATCCCAATCTTTTGAGTAATGCGATAAACACTGTTGCGTCTTTAAGAACTTTGAGAAGTATTCGTGGTGCTTGTCACTTTGAACGGAATACTATGTACAAAACATAATAGCTTATTGATGTTGAAAATCAATGCAAATATTTGATGCTACTTTTATTCCGCAGCATTCCCTGACACGATCGAGAGTAAAGAAGAGTGGAAGAATGTTATCTGCTCGTGCACAAGATACGATCATTGTGCCAATTTGGCAAAGAAAATATAAGATAGCCCTGTAGGAGTCCGAATTTGCTGTATGATTCCTTGCGTACATTTGTTTCGGAGCGTTGTTTTCATCGATAATCCGTTCTACTGAAGAATTATGATGGTTATTCGGTAGTATTTCCGGCTTATGTCAAATTTACCTTACATTTGCTTAGAGAAGCCTCAAACGATAGTAAACAAAAGATAACTGGCTCATAATTTAAAATAGTGCGAGCAACCTATGCTTATTGTATTGATTTCGAGATTACAGACACAGTTTGGTGAATAAACAATAATAATAATTACAATAGAACCAACAGAAGCATACATCTAATAATAATCGTACTACCTTTACTAATTAAGTATGCTCTGCTCATGCTTAATAGTTGCAAAGTTCACAGGTGTCGTGAATGACATAATTTCAATTGCAAAAAGTTCTACCTATCCATTAACACGACGTTATTTATATCCATTTGTAGCCTTTTTGAAATAGTACGAAATAATTTGTTGCTTGCACAGTTGGTTGCTAGTAAAATTGTATCTAGTTGTGGACAATGCAAGTTAAAATAAATATCCTCTCAACTCCTAGTTTTTGTAACGATTTATCTGTTCAATTCTGTTACTCTGCTCCATCACTGCATTTCCAACGAAAGTCTTCGGTATGCACTAAACCAGACATTCAGCGATTAGTGATCTCAACCAAGTACACAAGATTGCGGCTGTCGAAAGAATATGATTTTAATCGATAACAGTTTTTGCAGAAGAAAACAATCAACCCAAGTACAAATTTTCAACAATCAAAACAAAAATAATAAAAAAAGTTTTGTTTCAGAAACTTCAAACCAATATAAGAACAAAACTGAACAAATGCTATAAAACGGTTGTGTTGATCTACTAGCTCCGCTCAACGATAGGATCGTCTGTTTCATGCGCAAACTATACTCAATGAGTAGATTTTTCGAAATCTCTAGTTGCCGTAGGTTCGACTGCATATGGTTACGCATGATAAACAGGGTGAAAGTATATTTTAGTATTGCCGCTCGAAAATGATTTACTTAACACTCGCAACACTTGCTTAACCTATCAACCTAAAACTGTGACGCCTATGTTAGAGGTATCTTACAAACTAGTACGTGGATGCCTCGTGGAATGCGAGGCTAGCTTTTCGAATACTGATTAGAGAAGAGCTTGTGATCGATAGGAGAACCCGGTGTCGTTTGCTTCCACTGTACGTTACGTTATGAGAGGAAAAGTGGATAGTATAAGAAGAAGTATTTACAAAACAGATGCAAGGAGTAAAAACGTTGTACATTTCATTTAGTCGAGGATATGTGGGGACTTGCTTGGTGTGTGGGTATGTGCATGTGTGCAGTGGAAGTAAACGGGTTCGAGTATCTCGTATCGATTCGTGAGCGTACAATCTTTACACACCCCAGTGTGTGTGTGCTGTATGCAGCGAGCGTTCAGCTGCAGGCTGAATGATCACCGCTACAGATTCCATCAATGGTGTTCTCCTCCCAACGACAGCTCGTTTTAACAGTTACAGTTGCAGTTAAGCATTCCATCAGGAGATATCACGGACTTGGCAGCAGCTTCCAAGCGTTGTGCCTGAGAGTTGCGTTTGAAGGTAGCTTAAAATTGACCCTCGTAGTCAATGCGCATCGCATAGTATGTTCACTGGCCAACCGGAGGTCAATCAAAACTCCTGATTGTATTTGGTGGTATCAGAAGGCGTACTGCTGCCGCCGCCGCCTCCTACTCCGCCGCTGCCGCCACCAAACAGTACGCTGTCCTGATTGCCCTGATATCCCTGATACTGTTCCTGATAGAGCTGGTTGAGTCTCTAACCAGTACCCGAAAAGTGCCACGCGTCCTATGCGCTCAGGTGCGCAAATTGTGAAGGGTGAATATCGAACTGATAAGGGTGACCGTACGGGGACATGTGGTACGGTACAATATTCATCGAAGCCATCTTATGCTCTTTCTTCCACTTCATTCGTCGGTTCTGGAACCAGATTTTGATCTGTCGCTCGGTCAGACAGAGGGCGTGTGCAATCTCGATCCGTCGTCGGCGAGTTAGGTATCGGTTGAAGTGAAACTCCTTCTCCAGCTCTAGCGTCTGATAACGGGTGTACGAGGTGCGTTGACGTTTAGTTTCGCCGTTCGCGTTCACCGTGCCTAGTCAACATCGAGCAGCGGGGTCGAGTTATCATCCGTCGATCGATTTATCATCCGTCAAGCAACGGTCAATAGCATTTGTCGAAGCATCACCAGCGTGGAACAGGATCCGCAGAAGAGATATGAAAATAAAAAACAAAAAAGCAGTAAAGTTAGTGAAGTGGACGGATGAATTCAATTACATCAATTAACATTTTTATCATCTGCAATTAGCGTACTATCATTACGAAGGATTGGATGGGGTGGGCCGTAGTGGTAATAAGCATATCAATTAATTGTAAAAATCACTTTCCATTGACAACTTTGAAATCGGCGGAAGCCGCTCTGCTCCTGAACACCAGATACCGGAACCAATACGGATGGTGGCGGTGGCGAACTAAAAGTGGATGATGAACTAAAAGAAGGCAACGTGGAGGAAAAATTGTTCACACTTCCTACCCAAAACGAAGCACATTCCATTAACGCAATTGCCCCTTTCCGCTTCCGAGTGTTAGAAAACAACACGTCGTTGAAAGAATTCAAATAAATGCCAATTCCGAGCGCAACCATAATTAATCTTCTTCATGCTACTTCCACCGTGCTGCGTTGCCCACTCACTCACGGCAAGACGTGCGGTTTGCAGTAGCTCAAAAGTGGAAGCATAGGCTTTCAACATGGTTTGCCGGGCGATGGTTGTACCTTCAAACCGAACCGTGTAAAGGACGGTGTATCAAACTGATAAAACTGATCCCTTTTCAATCGAGTTTCAATCAACCTCACAAATTTACATCTGCCATACGCAGCACGCAGAACGTTTGGCTCAAAGCATCTGCATTCCGGCAGTTCCTGACTGTATTGATCGAGCTGCAGACATGTGCTTACGAATGCTGCAAGGAGGTTTTCGTTTGTTCCTAAAATAATATTAATCTGTCAGCTTGAATGAAAAACTGTTCCTGGTAGCCGGATAAGACGTACCGTTTCGTGTTTAGCTGCGTGTGTTTAGTCGAGCTGCAAGCATACATCCGCAAATTCGATTCGGAATTTCCAAACAAAACCAAAAAAAAAACAATTCTTCGTTCCTCCCGCCATTCTAGCTCTAAGGATGATAACAGACCTGGCAAACCATCAGCAAAGCACACGCTCGAACCATCGGTTTGCGAGATGGCTCCACACCAACAATTCCGAGTGTCTGTTGTAATGTTGCCCTCAGTTGGACTGGTTGTCATTTTCGAAGAAAATTGAGTAAATACAATTTATCATCTTTACTCGACCGGACATTGTTTAGCTACGGCAAAGGGATAGGTGTACAAGTAAAGGTTATTCCTGTAGGGTGTTTTTTTCTTCCTTCAAATACAGTAGTCTTTTAGAAGCCAGAAAATGGATGATGAAGTTCTATGTGAAACTTGAGAACATGTACATGGGACGGTAGGCAAAGGTCACTGTCCTTGAAAATTGTGATTTGACCTAGTGCGACTTAGTGTCAAACTGCAAGCAAGTTAATCATGTATTGATATATACCAAGCGTCGGCTTAATGATATTTTTGGCTAAAAGCACTTGAAACCGATAGAACAAATACGAACAGAACATTAAAATAAACCACCAAACCATTCGATGTAATCCTGCATACATTGTTGCTTCCGTCCACTCTGTACATTACAGTGGCTCGTCTGAAAGTTGTGCCAAATCCGCGAATGCGTCATCCTTTCATTTTGAATGAAAAGAACGAGCGCGCACCATACTGGTAGAACGGAAAGTAGCAGAACAGGGTGACCGTTAGTGACAAATCTTTTGTCCAGAGCCGGGTGATCTTAAGTAGGACAACATCACATTCATCATTGCTACATCTAAGGCCGGCGTCGTTCGAGCCGAGCGTTAATCCAGGGCATGAAAATGTTAGATCATCAGTAGAGGACCGACGCGACGGTGTGAAAGGCTGAGGAATTCGGCGATTGATTGAAAATGACCGCGGATCCGACGATGTACCTCATAGCGTTTGCTTCACACGTTGACGGACGGCAGGGCGAACATAGCTTCCCGCTCCCTTCCGCTGATCTCGATCCGTGATCGGGTGGCGGAGACGATCGTGTTTTGACTTTGGTATTTAGAAGAGAGTTTTCGTTACCAAAAGATCGCTTTAGAGCGACATGGTTCTTGCTGCACCCGGTTTTTCTTTTCGCTTGTCGTTTGTTCTTGTCCCTCTGTAGATAGGTCATGCCGGCAGAAGACAAGTGACAAAATGTTGACACTCAACTAGTTAACAATCACACGGATGAATAGCAGCTCGTCGTTGTGTGTGTGTGATGAACTGTGCGTTTTAATACGCACAAAGTGGTAATAATTCGAAAAATAATATTTTTTCTCATAATGTCGATTATTAGAGAATTTCGTTCATTTCTATTGTTTGTTGCAGGAGTTTCGACTTATATA